>PITA01020881.1:0-33947 GCA_004023965.1 Spilogale gracilis | reverse complement strand
CATGAGGGGCAAACTGGAGGACAGTGGCAGAAGGAAAGCAAATGGGAACTAGGGTAATCTAGGGAGGGAAACAAAACAACAGAGATTTTGAACACAGAAACAAACTGAGGGACTTGGAGGGAGGGGGGTGGAGGGATGGGAGAGCCTGGTGGTGGGTACTGGGGACACCTAAAGCGTGGAGCACTGGGTGTGGGGAATGAATCTTGAAACACTGGAAAAAAAAAATTTTAGTAACAATAAAAAAAAATAAAAATAAATAAATAAATAAATAAATAGATAGATAGATAGATAAAAATTAAAAAAAAAAAAAAAAAGAATCTCATTCCTGGGGCGCCTGGGTGGCTCAGTGGGTTAAAGTCTCTGCCTTCGGCTCAGGTCATGATCTCAGGGTCCTGGGATTGAGGCCTGCATCGGGCTCTCTGCTTGGCAGGGACCCTTGCCTCCTCCTCTCTCTATGCCTGCCTCTCTGCCTACTTGTGATCCTCTCTGTCAAATAAATAAATAAAATCTTTTAAAAAAGAGAGAGAATATCTCATTCCTGGCCAGCATTTGGGGCAGTAGAGAGAATGAGGAAGACAACGGCATGGGATAAGACTAGAAAGAGAGAAAAAAGAGAGAAAGAAACCAAGAAACAGACTCTTAACTATAGAGAACTCGCAGAGGTAAGAGGGGTGGAGGATGGGTAAAATAGGTGAAGGGGATTAAGGAGTCCACTTGTAGTGATGAGCACTGATGATTTATAGAACTGATGAATCACTATATCATATACTTGAAACTAACACTGTATGTTAACTATACTGGAACTAAATTAAAAGAGAGAGAGAGAATGGAAAGAGAGGCTGCAGCCTCCTATGAAACTAACAAAGAATTTTCAACAAGTAGAAAAGCAACTTTAGATGAAAATGTGGAGAGAGAGTTAGAAGGAGGTCTGAATCAGTAAATGTAGTTCCTTTCGTTAAGAAGCCACTGCAATACTCTAGCAAGAATACTCCTTTGTACTAGGCGAATATGGGAATAAAAAGGAATGCATGGATTCAAGAGCTATGTGGGAGGTGAGATTTATAGGAGTCAAGGATGACAGCTAGTTCTCAGGCTTGTGCCATTAGATGCACAGAGCTGTCATTCACTTATTACGTGGACTAACAGGACAGGGGTAGGATGAGCAGAGGGTATCTTAAATTCAGTCTTAGACAACTGACTTTGACATAACTTTGAGACATTATGTGAAGATGCCAACTAGGCAACTGGATATATAGGTCTGGAACTAAAAGGAGTTTTAGGCTGGATGTACAAATTTAGGAGTCATTAGCAAATAAATGGCCACTGAAGCACTGGGCATAGATGAAATTACCAGAGGGAGAGAGCACAGAATGAGAAAAGAAGAGGGCCCAGACTAACTCCAAATTTTAATGTCCAGGTAGGGAAGGATCAACTGGCAATGGACACTAAGAGGTAGTGATTATGGAGATAGAGGAAAACCAAGAAGTTACAGGGCTAGTGAAATAAAACACTTATTTCAGGAAGCAGGGAGTGGTCAATAGCATCAGATCTCGTTGACAGATTAGATTGGGGTAAAAAGTGTTATTGTGATTTAATAACATGGAAGTAATTGGTGACCTTAGCCAAAGCTATTTTGGTGGAATAAGAGTAGAGTCAGACTGGAGTGGGAAGAGGAGGAACTGAGGGATAAAGTCACAGGGACAATGAATTTTAAGACCTCTTATAAAATCTGAAGTCATGGAGAAAGATGAAGGAGTAGATCTAGGGTGACTGTGGGATTATGTGACAATTATTTTAAAAGGACAGTGACTCAAGCACATATTTATTCAACAAACATTTACTGGACACACCTTGTACTAAGCCCTGTTTTAGGCAAAAAGAATTTGAAAATCCCTGTTGCTATGGAAGCTACAGTCTAGTGAGGAGAGAGTAGAACACAGACAATAAATAAACACATAACTATATAAATACACTCAGTGGTGATAATGTATGCGGACAAAGTTTAAAAAAGGTGATAGAGGGGCGCCTGGATGGCTCAGTTGGTTAAGCAACTGCCTTCGGCTCAGGTCATGATCCCGGAGACCCGGGATCGAGCCCCGCATCGGGCTCCCTGCTCAGCGGGAAGCCTGCTTCTCCCTCTCTCACTCCCCCTGCTTGTGTTCCCTCTCTGGCTGTGTTTATCTCTGTCAAATAAATAAATAAAATCTTTAAAAAAAAAAAGTGATAGAAACTATCTGAAGGGGGGATTGCTATTTAATACCATGGATGGTCAAGAAAGAACTCTGGTGTACAGATCTAGCAAATAAAGATACAGGATGCCTAGTTACATTCAAATTTCAGGTAAACCACAAATGCTTTTTTAGTACAAGTATACCCCACACAATATTTGGAACATACTTATATTAAAATATTACTTGTTTATCCTGTATGTAATATGATAAGCCCACTCTGGTGAGATGATATTTTCAATGTTTAATGTTGGTTTGGGGACTCAAAGGATCAATTGACTATAAAGGACAGAAGAGAGGCTATACTCAAAAGTGGTATAAAGCCTGAGGATCATTAAGGGATGGACCCACAGCCCAGATGGAAGGGGTTACCCTCCACATGAGAAGTAAGAGGGGATGTATGTGCATGGGCAATGGTTCATGAGTCCGGTAGAGGAAAGGTGAATGTTTCCTGGGTGATTTCTTTGATGCTTCTAAGTGAACACGTTGGAAAGACTGGCTAATAGGGAGAGGTGTGTAGGCAAGGGAATGGGTGGAGGGTTGAAGAGAACAGAGATATGAAAAGAGGAAGAACATGAGTTGGCCTAACAGGTTGAGAGCTCTAAGGTCAGGAATGAAGTTGATTATTCAGTCTGCATTACCAATACAAAGCACCCGGAAGGTGGGAATGGGGAGAAGCTCAATCTACTCCCCCTACCCCTACCACCACCTCTGACCAGCATCCTCCACCCCCAGTGACTGTACTTGCTAAATACTCCCAGCATCTTTGCCTCAGGGGTTCTAGACAGAACTAGGCCTATTAAGCATTTAAGCTATTTTTCCTTTAGCTGGAAAGATTGCTGCCACTGTAGAAGCTACTTTAATAGCCCTACTTAGGAAAGGAGATGAATTTGAAGATAACATCAAAAGAGCCATTTTATGAAGCATTTAATTTTGACATCAACTTCATCTACACAGCCTGAAGTAAACTGGAGATTTGGCAATTAACCCACTAATTTGAACAATATTGACAGCCAGTCTGTGTAGATAACACGGGGAACTTGACTTTTGGGATTTTAGCTTTATCTCTGTAGTGTTTAGGTTTCTGCCTTTTACAGGGTCCTTCAATGTAGCCTTGCACATTGCATTTAAGAAAGAGGCAAGTCATTTTGAACAAGTTAAAACATATATTATTCATTATTAGCACTTTACATTTCAAAATCATATTGTTGCATTCTTAACAAGCATAATAACTGCTTTGCATTATTTCATTGATATGCAGAACATTTTTATGACATGTGCTTTCATGTTTCATGAATGCGAGACTGAATACAGAACTCCTTTCCAGAGTGAGAGTAATGTTGAGTATAACCTTTTGTGTCAAGATTGGCTTCCATGGACCATTACAGTGCTCCCACCAGAGCAAATCAAGAGCTCAGCAGGCAGCAGCATTTAGTGACATTTCCCTCCCACCTACAAACACTTGAGGGCAAGTGAGATCAGTTGTTCAACAGGAAAGGTGTAAAAGTTCACCAGTTGTGAAAAGATGTGTTTGGGGTGGAGGGTGTTCAGTGCAAAGAGCTTCACTCTTCCCTTCTTTCAGGGTGAGCACAGTACTGGGAACTTTCAGAGCCACATGTTAGCACCATGTCTGGGTAAGTTTAAACAGAAGAGACTATCTGTCAAAAACCTTTAATCAGTGATCTGGAACCAAAAAAAGGGGGGTAACTGTGAGCAGGATGGGGAAATTCTATATTCAGATATTTGATATTTGGCCTCGTTAGTTAGCTTCCTTGGGTCCTGGTCTCTGCGGACCTCTCCCTGGACTCACTTTTATATGATGTAGAACTGGGTTTCCACATTATTTGTAACCATCTCATGCAAATGTAACTTTAAGCAAGAGGAAGTCTTCCAAAGTTTGTGGAGGAAACTGGGGAGTAGAGGAGATCTTCTCCAGGCCACATGTTAGGAAATGTTGTCTTGTAAGTGTGGGAGAGAAGGTCTGGTTCTAAGCCAGCCTTGTGGCTGTTTCTATACAAAATCACTGTGGTTGACCAAAATCTTAGGAGGAATTGCTGCCTGGTTATAGCTGGAATCTTTGTGTCTTCCACTGAATTGAGAATTCAGATACAAAAGAGACCTGAGTAGTTAACCTTAGCCACTGGTCCTGAGCTGTCACACTGGGCCACACTGGTGGGTTACAATCACTTGGGAACAAAGTGCCAAAGTTTCATACGTCTGAAGAAATTAAAGATGATACCTATGTTAATGTCACTTTCCCTCATTTGCATTCTCATGTGTTTTCCTGAAAGGGACAAACTGAAGTTGCCACTTCCCATAGCTTTTGTATGTCTGTAACATGAGCTATGTGTGTGAATGATATCCACCAGGAATGATATGGAGGAATAAAGGTTGAGAATGACCAACACTATTAACAGAAGGCTGCCTCATGTCCAGGGGTCTTCTGGTGGGGTTCCATTTGGGGGACATGACCTCAGAGATCTAACAGGCAGCCTATGGTTTTATACTTTCATCAGAATGGTATGTAGTAGCAGAGGCCACCTACCCTTGAACCTCTGTCTTTGAGCCTTTGGACAAGAAAAAGGATTGTGTTGGTTTTCTTTGTTTGTTTCTGTTGTTGTTGTTTTGGAGATTGAAAACCAGATATCCCAACTCTGTCTTTAGGAGAGGGTTCTGTTAATAAGCATCAATGCTTTCCCTAAGTTGTGGGAATAAGGCAAATTCTGTTGTGTGCCCAGGCAAAATGAGGTGGAAAATAGTCTAATTAACCAATGTTAATTAGCCCATATGAGGAATTTGGAAAATTAAGGGCATGACACACATATTCCCCTTATAAGCAGACTTGCTGGCCCTAATGCATAGATAAGAACTTTATTAATCCATTTTACTTTAAATCTGTAGATAGTATATCAAAGATAGAAAATTCAGCTTCTGTTTTCTTAGTAAAAATTCCAAATTTTTACTCCACTTCTAGTACAGAAGCAATTTAAAACAAAAAAACAAACATAATACAGATAATACACAAACAAAAAATTCATCTTTATTCTATGTATTAGATGATACCATCTTTCTTTCACATACTTCATAGTTTTCAACTTTCAATTCACTTACAAGAGTAAGGTATGGGATTTAAAAACCTTATTTTAGAATATAAGTTATCAGCTAAATAAGTAGAGGCAACTCGTTAGATAAAAATAGATTTCCCCCTATGAGAGAACCCATTAGATGTTGCATCATACATTCAATTACAAACACAGAAGAAACAACATCACTTTTTTTTGTATACATTTCAAAAAGTACAGTTAAATTATGGGTGGTTTAACTATTTTGTGTTTTCTATATTTTTCAAATGAAAAACTTTCAGAAATATTGTCTTTATGTTGAGGGTAAAAAAGCAAGGCTTGGAGATTTAAAATGGCTTTTGCAAAGTCATGCAGCTTTACTCCTAGAATCCAGGCTTCCTAAATCTCCAGCTACTATCATATCCCCGGAACAGAGCAGCTGACCTATACAAGAGCCTGGGGAATAATCAGAAGCTTCAGATTACCCCTTGCTATATGCTATCACCTTAAGATTTCTTGGTCTAGGAGCTCCTGGGTGGCTCAGTTGGTTGGGCGACTGCCTTCGGCTCAGGTCATGATCCTGGAGACCCGGGATCGAGTCCCACATCGGGCTCCCTGCTGGGCGGGAAGCCTGCTTCTCCCTCTCTCACTCCCCCTGCTTGTGTTCCCTCTCTGGCCGTGTTTTTCTCTGTCAAATAAATAAAATCTTTAAAAAAAAAAAAAAAAAAGAAAAAAGAAAAAGATTTCTTGGTCTATACCAGTGGTGTTTTAGCCTAGTTAACATATAAAAATATAAAATAAAAGTTGCTAAATGCTAAATTTTTTCTTTTTGGGAAGAAGGTAGGCTAGTCAACATGTCCAGATGGAAATTTAGAAGTTTGTGTTGTCACTTATCTGTGTAAAGCTGGATTTTCTTAATACACTTCAATCAAAACAATGTATCACAACAGCTGAATACAGGAGCAGATATGAGAATCCAAATGTCTCTTATTAAACCAGACATGAAACTGATCTCAGGGTCATGAGTTTGAACCCTACGATAAGTGTAGAGATTACTTTAAACTTTTTTTTTTTAAGATTTTATTTATTTATTTATTTATTATTTATTAATTTATTTATTATTTATTCCAGGCGCCCTAGAGATTACTTAAAAAAAAAATTTTTTTTAATCTTTAAAGTGGGGGTGCCTGGGTGGCTCAGTCATTAAGCATCTGCCTTCGGCTCAGGTCATGATCCTAGAGTCCCAGGAATGAGCCCCGCATTAGGCTCCCTGCTCAGTGGGGAGTCTGCTTCTCCCTCTCTCACTCCCCCTGCTTGTGTTCCCTCTCTAACTGTGTTTCTCTCCATCAAATAAATAAAATCTTTTTAAAAAAAAAGAAGTTTGTATTGTATGTGTTGGGTAAGCCACCCAAACATTGTATCTGTTTCCTCACCTATGAAAATATTGTACTGACCTACTTTCTAGCGATAACTGGGTGAGCTACTTCATGATTCAAAACTGTTTTAAAAATACAAAGCTCCAGGGTGCCTGGGTGGCTCTGTTGGTTAAGTGACTGCCTTCGGCTCAGGTCATGATCCTGGAGACCCAGGATCGAGTCCCACATCAGGCTCCCTGCTCGGCAGGAAGCCTGCTTCTCCCTCTCTCTCTCCCCTTGCTTGTGTTCCCTCTCTGGCTGTGTTTCTGTCAAATAAATAAAATCTTAAAAAAAAAAAAAAAAGAAGCAAATCCTTTAAAAAAAAATACAAAGCTCCAATGAAATTATTTGTCAAGAGTTCCTCCTGGCTTACACCTTGCTTCTAATGCCCTCCTCTGGCACATAAGCCCTGTAGACTTGGTATTTTTCTATGTCTGAACTAAAAAATCTACAAAATTAACCAGTAATTTTCAAATTGGAAATATGTCCCTTGGTATTTGATTCAAATAAGAATGGAGTCATTATTTTTCCCAAACCTGAGTACAAAATATGTGTATATGTATATGTCTGTGTGTGTGCACATGTTTAACACAACCAGGTAGAAGCCTATTGGGCCTGGAAGCAGCATCATGTGGGCACCTCCTGTCTTCATTTGGCATTGTGAAGTTTAACATCACCTGGATAATAAGAATTAGTGGTACAGCCTAAAGTTCGGAGATAGAGATTGTTTTCTCTTCTTCTGTCTCCCGTCATTCACCTCCCATGCCTCTCTGACAGCAGGAGAGGAAGTAGAGACAAAATGTCAAGAAAGCACCATGGAAATAAAGAAGAAAAAGAGATCAGGGCAGATAGGCCAGGAGTTTGCATGATCTGTTTTTCACTAACTAAAATATTGTTAAGTGAAAGGAAAAGACTCCACCAGGAACAGAGTTCCTCCTTCTTCTACCCCACCTCAAACCTTGACAGGGCTGGCTGACAGATGATGAAAAGGCGATGTGGGTGGTCACATTACAGGCCCACACCATGGAACACTAAAACACGGGTCTGACATGGATTGGAGGGATCCCAGCCTTCTAAATTACAGCTGGAATCCTCTTCAATTGCTCTTTCTTCTTTCATATTTGAATATTTTCAAAATTTTCTCCATGTTGATCATGAGTTTTTGGTTAATAAAAATGTTTTTCTCCATATATTTCACTTTCCTTGGTCCATAAACATTTTATAACTCTTCCAATACTTAAAACAGTATTCTGTGTATAGCAGGCAATTGTGAATGACTAATAAAAATAGTTCTAGATGTTATGCAGCAGACAGGTCAAATGTTCTGTGATTCTGGGAGTTCATCTCCAGGCTCTTGACAGTTTACTCTGGCAATGTGTATAATTTTTGTTTAGGGGGCTTTCTTTGGTTAATGACCATCCCTAGCATAGTCATGAAGACCCGACAAAACCTGTCTTAAGCAAAAGAGAATTAATCTTTGCCTTTTCAGATTCTTTTAAAGTAGTTTTCTCAGATTTTTGAGGAAGAAAGGAATCCCTACAACTGTCTATTCTAGTCACCCACTAGGTTTCTGTAATCTCTCCTCAACTTCTCCCTGAGATGGGCTCCCAATCTATGGGTGAAGCCTTCCAGGGACAGGGACCACAATCCCTCCTGAGGCAGTCCTTCCCCTATTTGAACAGCTGTCTCATGGAAAGGTCTCTAATACATTAAGCTGAAATATGTCCACCCTGGTTTTTTTTCTCTCATGTACGAGGAGAAGAAGCCTGATGAATCTTATGTGTCTTCCCCATCTCATAAACCATCGCCAAGTCTCCTCTCCTTCTAGTTAAACAGTCTTGCTTCCTCCTAGCAAACAGCTGCTTGGCTGCTGAAGTGTCATGCCTTATGGGACAGAGATGAAATCCTGTAACTCTTACAACTCTGGAACAAACCTGTTTATGAAAGAAATGTGAGCATTCCACATCTCTTCTCCTTTGCACTTGATGAGCCCAGGCCCAGTACTTCTGCTGAAGGCAGGCACTCTGAGTGTGAGCCTAGGCAAGGAGCCCTTTCTGCCTACCACTGTACTGCATGCTTCATATCTGCTCCCTCTTGAGGCATGGGCAAGAGTGAGGCTTGGCATGATGCCTGAGGATAACAACACTGATGCCCCAACTTCTTATTACATTACAGCCTCTACCCTAGGAGCTCATAATTCAAAGTATAAGGAGAATCACACTTTCCTCTACTGTAAGATATCAGTTTAATTTAATTAGGAAGAGTAAATACAAGTCACCTAAATGTTTCTGTTTATGGTGCACAACACAGTCAGAGACCATCAATGTTCTTCATCACTGGAGATGCCCATAACGACAGCCAGAGGAAACAAACCAGGGCAGAATAAGGCCAGGCTAGTGGGGGGGAGGGGGCGTTATTTCTTGTTTTGTTTTAAAGTTAGTCACAGAATTATGGCCTATGGAAATTAAAGTGCTTAACAGGTCACCAACTCCATTCCTTAACTAATGAAGGAGAAATAATTAGGTAGTATGTTCTGTTCTCTTTGGGCTTGTGCAATAAACATTTTGATTTAGTTTTGTAGTTTTAGTTTGTGTAAGACTACACTAGGCATATTTAAGTAGAGTTTACATGAACTATCCTGTAACCCTTGATCTTGGGGGAAACATATTGAGAATCATCTAGGACTGGAGCTACCTAGAGTAGGAAATTAAAGTATTGGTCTGTGATAATCAGTTAATCTTATCCCCCAATATCTTCTCATCAGCCTCTCCATTTAGATCACTCTCTGGGCCCCACCTGTATTCCCTGGCAGAAAAGCCAGGAAAACTAATATGTTGTTAAAAGGTTCCTACCTACCTCATTTTGACACATTTGCATAAACTGGACCTCCAACCATAATTTGGTACATTTTCCTCCTTCCTCTGTCAGGCATTGGGCTAGGCACTGGGGATACAGAGTGAACAAACTCTGGTCTCTGCCTTGACCTCACAGTTGAGATGAGGTGAGAATCAGCTACGAAAACTCAGTGTGCAGACTTGCTGAAACAGAGGGTGCTGAGGGAGGATGAGGGCCTAGCGTGATGAGAGTGAATGGAAGGCTTTGAAACAAACCCGATCCTTAAACTGAATCTCGAAAGATGACTAGGAGTCAGCCTGACAGTTGAGGAAGGGCAGAGGGAAGGTTTCTGTGTACCTTAACTTCAGGATGTAGCTTTCCTATAGTTGTTGGAATTTTCCTCCACTTCACCTTGGGCCCACAGTACCTGATGAGTCACAATAGCTACTTACCATGTATTCAACACCTATTATATGTCAGACTCTAGGATAGTATCAGGGATTTCATATGTATTTTCTTAGTTAATTCTTCAAGCAACTCTTATTAAGGTAGGTATACAGATATAGTTGTTTCTATAAACCAGAGAAACTGATTGAGATAACTTACACAAAAACAGTCTACTGGAAGAACATATAGGCTCAACAGGAGAGGTAGGAGGAAAATCAGGATGGAAGGGTGGCTCAAAAAAGCTAGGAAACTCGGAAGAAGAGAGTATCAAATGACATGGGGTCAAATAAGAACAAGACTGAAATGTGTTCCCTGATTACTGTGTTCTCTGCTTACCACAGAAACTGATTCACCTAACTTACACAAAAACACAATCTATTAGAAGAACACAGGATAGCTCAAAGAATTCAAGATGAACAATCAGGCCCCCAAAAGAACAGAAACTTGGTGGCTATGGAAATGTGGGCAGCAGGAACTGATGGACAGTTCCTTCATAATACTATCTTCAGAAACAATAAGCTGTAAACATTTTCCACTCTTGGGTTACCCCACTCAAGATTAAAATTCCAGGGAGGCAAAATTTGGCTGCCCAAGGGGTAGGTCAGGCCACCTTGATTAACACCAGAATTCTACTTGACTTGGGAGAAATCAAGATGCTTTTAATAGAAAGGGAGAGGGGAATCTAAGTAGACATAAATGATAGTTGCCCATTAGTTCAGATGATATTTTTTTCTTTATACAGATCAGGAAGCTGCAACTCAGAGAAGCAGAGAAACTGTCCTGAGATTACACAGGTAATAAATGATATGGCCAGGATTTCAACTGAGGTCTTCCAGACTCCAAAGTCCAGATGTCTCCCATTCTTCCTAGCTGCCTATTTGCCTGAGCTGCATTTGGAGTCAAGCCAAGCCTGGTAAGTTGAAACTTCGCTTTCAGTCCCAGAGCTGGGTCTGCCTCATCAGTTCCCATGTCAGTTCCTAGGGGATGGCTCCAGAAACACCTTCCTGTCCCCTCACATAAGCCCATCTTGCTAGAAGGAAACTGCTGTGAATGCTGAACCACAGCCTGTATTTCCAATGTCTACCCCTTGACTGTTTTGCCCTTGGAATAATACATAATACTCCCTCCTCCACATGCTGACCTTCCAAATATTTGAAAAGAGCTATCTGTCCCACCCACATCTTCTCTTCACAAAGCTAACATCCCTGTTCCTTTAATGATTCTTCATACTGCTATCCCATATAACCACATGGGGATAATTTCCATATGTTGGCTAATTCTCCAAGACTTACATCAGATCAGAATCTGGCCCTGCATGAAAAGAAACCATTTCCTCTTGCTTTCTCTTTCTGATTCATTAGATTTCTTATAAACCTTCCTGATGACTACCTGCTGTTTTCAGATTCAGCTGCAACCCAATATGATTCACTAGGCAAAATTCTCATTCTTCAGTCTTCGTTTATCTTTTCCCAACAACCCTAGGCCCCAGAAAGCACCCTTCAGAAGCCACAGCCAATGGGCAATATATGCCCATGAAAAGCACCAAGTTTGATTCCTTCCCATTTTTTAGCTTCTATGCAGTCATATGACTTTTTAAAATCAAGGTTATTTTTTTTTAAAGATTTTATTTATTTGACAGAGAGAAACACAGCCAAAGAGGGAACACAAGCAAGAGGAGTGAGAGAGGGAGAAGCAGGCTTCCTGCCGAGCAGGGAGTCCGATGTGGGACTGATCCGGGTCTCCGGGATCATGACCTGAGCCGATGGCAGTTGCCCAACCAACTGAGACACCCAGGCGCCCCTAAAATCAAGGTTATTGTTCAATGTAAATAATTTTAAGTTTGAACAGCTGTAATCCCCTCCAACGAAAATACCCTGAAAGGCTATTCAAGGTGTTGTATGCCAGACCCACCCTCCTAATCTCTTTAATTATTCTTTCCCCAAAAAAGTAGAGATTTGAAAAGTGTTGAGCATTTGTAGGGCATTTCCTCACAAAGACATTACTTATGCTGTTTCTGAAACAAAGTGTCTGATTATATTATAAACAGTCGTGGAACCTCAAAGCTTGAGTTCGAAGAAAGAGAAAAGAAAGAAAATTGCAAATATAGGGAAAGAAATTTAGGATTTTTCTGGTCAGAAACTTATAGCCAGGCAACTCAGAAGACTGGAGCTGGTACAGTATAGAAACAATTACTGGAATAACTGGACTGAATGAAACCATGTCCTAGGATTAGCATGTGATCAGGCACAGTCAAATATTCCCATCCTTTTGCTCTTCAGAAGGTGATTCAAGATCTACTATTTATGATTTGCACACTATGGAAAATGTACTGAACTGTAACAGTGATACTTTATTGTCTGGACTCCGTTGATGACAAATTATTACATGATTTTGAAGGTCCCCTCCACAAAACCATTGGTGTGACCATTTCTTTAGGGAGATGATCTTTAAGAATGAGTCTTGGTAAGAGGACAGAGCAGTTTCTATTTCTATATTGTGTTGTTCCATCCAGAACAAAGGGACAGAGAGTTTCTACAGAGAGTTTCTTCCAGTTCTCTGTTTGACTGGACTTAATATGGGCAGGCTGAAGAATGAATTGCTAAATGGACCTGGGGGCTTCTGCAGTCATTGGCCATCAGGTTTATGAAATGATGAATCTCAGAAGACTCACTAGAAGTCATCTGGTACAAACCTTTGTCTGATGCAAAAATGCCTCCACAAGACCACTGATCAGTGGTGTTTAATATGGTGGCTACCGCAACGCATAGAGGTAGGTCTCCTTCCACCTTCCAAAGCAGCTTATTTTATTCTGAGATGTTTCTAAATGTTATACCCTTTCTCTGTGCAACAGAAATCTACCACCTGTTGGTCTAGAGCCAAAGAGAATGTACCTAAACATTTCAGTATCTTTCAACTGCTCTTTGTATCACATAGTTCCCAGACTCTATACTTCATTGGTCACCCTTTTAGTGCAGACCTTATTTTTTCCAAATCCTTATGCATAATTAGAATCTAGTCCTTCTACTGGGTGAACATCCCAGATTTGGAGAGGTCTAGAGCTTTATGAGGGCAAGAGTTGTTTTTGTTTCACTAGCTACTAGCAATGCCTAAAATGTTGTAGGTACTCAAAAAATATTTTCTGAATGAAGGACTCTTTGGCCTTTTCTTTAGTTGCTTTGGGTAGCTACAAGGAATGTTAAGTGTCCACTTTCCTCCTAATGGACGGGAAATCATGCCCTTTGTGTTTTAATTTGAATAAAGGAACGGCTCCAGTAGGCAGAGCCAGGTTAGACTTGCTGGAAGACTGATAACTTATGCTTTAAAATGTTAAACTACATGGAAACATCATTACCAGGGAATAATTCAAACACTGGGCAACTTTGCCTCAACATGTGTTATACTGATGTTTTCAAGTACCTCAGTGATTCATACTGATTCATACAACTTTCTAGGATCTTTTTATTAGTAAGAGAAAAATTCATTTATCAACAAGAGGAAAAAATTTGGAATTTTGCCTTACTCATATATGTTATCACCTGAATTTTCAGAAGCCTAATTCTGGCACCTGGCTACATAGCTGAACTGGGTAATTCACTATTTGCATTGCTATGTGACTTTTGGGATGGGTGTGGATGTCAGCTGTATTGAAATACAGCTATCAATATTTTATGTTCACTTGAAAAGCACAGAACACAAAAGCCTTGTGATTTTATCTCAACATTTCCAGTCTCCATGAACAGACTTTGGCTTGTCCTTGACCAGCAGGAGATCCAGGTCTTGCATCTACCATACCCAAATGCAGTACAGGACTTCTCTGAGAAGTGCTGTAGATCAGCAGGCACCTCCCATCAAGGACATGAAAACAATCTACTAATGGGCTTTATTATCCCTGCTACCACTGCCAGTTTTTGTAAAATTAAATTACTATAAACATATTTTTTCTATAATGCACTCATAATGGGCTCACTCTTACGTGCTTCTCTCTCATTGTGTGTGTGTGTGTGTGTGTGTGTGTGTGTGTGCGTATACATGCGCACTTAGTTTCATTTTTACACTTTTACAAATAGCCAGAAAACTGCAGAAGGCATAGCCAATCAGTCCTCTAGTTCTGGCAAGGAATTACAAACCAAAGGAAATCAGCTTTAAAAGCTTTCTTGGCCCCTCATATTATTATTAAGCTAAGCCAAAGGAGGTTATGAGAGGGGGAAGGAGGCAGTATACTTTCTACAGAAACTATTCAGACATGGTATATACAGTTTCTGTTTAAAAAAGGGAGGAGTTCTCAATACATTCTTCTCCTCCTGAGGCTTGAAATAACCTTAAAGCCAATATAATTACAGTATTTATTTTTAGTCAACATCTCTTTTGTTAGCTTTCTTCAACCTCAACCTTGTATATCCTCCAATACTAGAAACCACCTCATTTCAATTTTAAAAAAAGGAAAAAAAATATTGTAAAACAAAAAGACCCTCAACCATATATGGTTCTAATTTTTAGGAAAGACCAACAGTTTATTACAGAAAAACAGAAATTAAGTAACTAACAACAAAATCTGTTATTTACTTGGTGATCCTGGACTGACCCTTTCCTAAGATGACTTCTATTGCAACTGGGAAGCAATACCTATTGAGGGACAGGATTCTGTCCGTAAAGAAATAATTATAATTCATAGTGAAGATTAAATGTTTACAAGCTTCTCATTTTTCCTAAACCTCCTAGACCAAAACCTCACTAGACTCTATTTCTGCAACTGCCACAGAAGAATTTCACTAAGAGGGGGCACCTGGGTGGCTCAGCCGGTTAAGCAACTGCCTTCAGCTCAGGTCATGATCCCGGAGACCCGGGATCGAGTCCCACATCGGGCTCCCTGCTCGGCGGGAAGCCTGCTTCTCCCTCTCTCACTTGCCCTGCTTGTGTTCCCTCTCTAGCTGAGTTTCTGTCAAATAAATAAATAAAATCTTTTTTAAAAATTAAAAAAAAAAAAGAATTTCGCTAAGAGCTTTGGCTATCTTTCTTCTAGTTCCTATTGCTGTTGGTTGGAATTCTCCATAGTAGTCTGACTCACTCTAGGGACTGAGAATGGGGCCCTCCACATTGTGACGTTCAAGGCTTCTATAAAACAAGGCCAGACAGTGTAACCACAACTGGTTAAAGAAAGGCCCAGGGAAAAAGGCAAAATAATTATGGGGAAAACTCCCAGGTTTTATGGAAGACCTGTTGATTTAATTTTTCTTTTTTGCTTTTACTCAAATAAAAGGTTTAGTATAAGGTGTTTATATGTGTCTTCTTGACCTTCCAAGTGATAACCAAAATGCATGCAGTGTGAAGACTTTAATCCCAAACTATCTCTACAGCATCAGATCACTACAATTTTCAGTGCACAGAGGACAAGCAGAGAGCAGAATACCCTACTGTAATGTTATTTACTTGTTTATAGGTCTGTCTCTCCTACTCAGCTGGAAACTTTATCAAAGGCAAGAACTGTGCCTTTTGTTTCTTTTATCCCCAAAGCCTTGTTGACTGCCTGGTACATAGCCAATAAGTATTTGTCAAATTAATCCATGAAGGTAAATTGAAAGTATGCCATTAGCATTAATTGTTATTACTGGCAAGACTGTCTATAGGCAAGAAAACGGGCCCACTACAGCTCTGGTAACCACTGTGTGTTCTGAGGCCCAACACTAAGCCCTTTTTCATTCTTCTTGCCAAGCATGGAGCCTAAGAAGGTCTCAGTTTGATTTCCATATTTGGATCATGCTGAGTGCAGACCCCAATTCTATAATCCACTTCCTTCTGAGGCTGTTGGCATCTCTGGAGTCAGGAAGTAACATCTGCTTCAGTGAGCTGATTACCAATGAGAAAAAAGAGGTAAAGGCCAGCATTAGGTGGGGTCTGGCTTAGCTTCAAAGCAGGCATATGGCTTGTATCTTAATGAGAGAGTTTACATATTCAGGAAAGATACATCTGAAGGGCAAATTAACTGGTTCAAGAATAAGTGCATAAATAAAATGTTGCTGATTATAGATTTCTCTAAGTCAGTGGCAAACTCTCTTGTAAAAGCCCTCTATCTCTGCTTCCCTCTCAGTTCCTACTGTATCACTTTAGTTGGGGCCCAAGTTGCCTTAAGCCTAGATCACTATAGGAGTTCCTTGTGATCTACCTTTGCTGGATGTCTCTTTACGGCAAATTTGCTCCACAAACCATAAACACCATTTTCATTTGCTCAAAAACCACCAAGGTTTTCCCTCTGGGGAAAACAGTATCAATCTAGCTCTCTAACCCACCAGCCTGGTTGATAAACTAATTCATACAGTCTCCTGATTCCATTCTGCTATCTTTGTTTGTAATAGTTGCTTACAAAATCCTATTTACCTTGCTTTACTTCTCTAACTTCTGCCCACTCCTCCAGCTTCAGTTCAAACCCCATGTATTCCACAAGGCCTTCTGTCATCATTCCAGTGCTCAACAACACATCCTTCTCTGAACAATTAGAGACCTACAGAACACTGGGAAGAGACTAATGTGTATCCGTACTTTAAATATCCCTTTAAATATCCTTTATTGAAACATAATTCAGTGGAATAAATGCAGAGGTTTTTTAGAAATCTCAATGTAAGCCTACAGACTGCCCAATGTGGTACAGAGAACAGACTCAGTTTAATGAGATAAAACTAGTATGACAAGATGGGATGCTCTACCCACTTCATCCTCTTAGTCCCTTCCCATTGTTGTCCCTTTAAATCATAACATCTCATTAAAGGAGTGAGTGGTATCAGACAAGAGAAAGGCTTTAGTCTCAAAAGAACTCTGAAGAATGGGAGGATCCAGGTGAAAAGAATCTGCTAATTTGGATCTGAATGGTCAGGGCTTGAAATGTGAGGAGCTGGCTTGGGTATGAGGAGTGGTGGGATGAAGCTAAGTTTTCCAAGGAGAAATTAGTAGAAAAAGATGGAGGAGGGAATCCCCAGAGAGAGGATATTTCCAGGCATCCATTCGAGGTTGAGACAACACAGCAGAAGGTGGCTTGAAAAGTACAGCAACAATGATTTAAAAACAAAACAAACAACAAACAAAAGAAAAAACCTGCCCTAAACATTGGGCTCTATACTGATTTCTGGGCAGCTGAGTGTGACTGGATTATTCCTGGTGGTGAACTGATCATGTACCCATTTTCAGGAGATGTAAACTATAACAGCAGGGACAGTCCAGCTGGTAAGAAACTAGATCTGGGGGCTTTGTCAAAGAGATTCTTTTATGGAAATAGGAGGGGGGTGGTGGTCTGGTGGTGGCAGAAATGAAAATGACATCAGGGGAAAATACAGCTGAATGGTTCATGCAGCCATAACAGAAAGGAAAAACATTTATCTAAAGGCAGTTACATATATTTTAGTGGAATTGCCTAGAAGTGCTAGACTTAAATGCCTCAAAAGTGCTATACTTAAACCTAAAGTCTAAACCTTGTCACCTATTCTTGGGCATTCTTGGCACTTATACAAGGTCTTGTCTTTTTTAGAACATGTTTTTAAAACATTTTTGATGGCCACCCGCACTAGAAAATATCTTACAAAAGCTAATGTTTAATGGAAAAAAATATTAAGGATAAATATGATGCATTTTGATATTTTCTAATCTGGTAAGGTCTTTTTTCATTTGAAAAATGCTGATCAAGACCTACTAAATTGGCTTGATGGCCCACTAAGGAGAAAACTATGTTAGAGCAATTAGGCATGGCTGACTTTGGAGACCATGAGAGCTGAGAGACACCCAGACCTGGTCCCAAGCATGTTTTAAGGGATTGCCAGGGATACCACTGGCGGATGGTTATAAAGTCTCCTTATAACTTTTTTTTTAAGATTTTTATTTATTTATTTGACAGAGAGAGTGATCACAGTAGGCGGAGAGGCAGGCAGAGAGAGAGGAGGAAGCAGGCTCTCTGCCGAGCAGAGAGCCCAATGCGGGCCTCGATCCCAGGACCCTGAGACCATGACCTGAGCCGAAGGCAGAGGCTTAACTCTCTGAGTCACTCAGGTGCCCTCCTTATAACTTTTAAGCTATATCCTTTATTGCTTTGGCCCTGTAGGTGCAAGCAAACTCCTTAAGAAACCACACAAGGGTGGAGGGACTGCTTGGGGACATGGGAGGAACCTAGAATGTGAGAGTCTGCATCTCACGCCACAGTGGTCCTTGGAAAGAGAACAAATGTTCACAGCAGACCAAAGCTTACTCTATGAAGCAGGATCATGTCTTTATACCCTCTTTAGCACCTTTATTGAAGGTGCCTTTCATGAAGAAAGTACACAGTAAAATGTCTGACTATGCATCTTGAAATTAATACATTCTAGAATAGTGACTTTCAACTTTTAAAGGATATTCTTCCTTTTGATAAACGTGTGCTCACATTTCTGACCATACACGGCAGATCTGACCCTAGACTTTCTTTTATCTACCACTTCATTGGTGATTACCTGATCTAGAATATTAATAGAAGAGGAAATGAGCATTTGTTAAAAACCATTAAGCTTTAAGCATAAAGTATAACTGATATCACTAAATTTTCAGCAATTTTATCAACTAATTACTATTTTCCCCATTTTCGATGAAAAACTGAAACTCCATGAAGTTAAGAAATTTGCTTAAGGACCCAGAGCTAGAATATTCCAGAGCCAGGATTTGAACCCATATCTGCATGATTCCAATGCCTACATTCTTTCTATACCTCCAAAACAAGTCCTATAGGTCTTTTTGGCCTTGGTGGGGTAAATATTGATCTGGGTACAGGTATTAGCTCTCTCAAAGTTTTCCTTGTACCTGGGCATATTGGTCAACCTTTCTGAATCTTGGCTTTTCTGTTTCTAAAATGGAGATCATGCCCTCCTCCCAAGAAGACCACTGGGAAGATTAAATGCAATGACTTACATGAATATAAACTGTGAGCTATTTTATAAATGTAAGATTCCACTTAATGCTGTGTCTTCCTATAAAGGGTAATGATAAATGTGATAACTTTTTTAAATTATCTGGCATCCTGCTTAAAAAATGATTAACACTCAATAAAATTGTCCTTTCCTTTTCTTCTTTCTTAAGATGTTGTATGAGAAATCCACACTAAGCAACCCAATAAAACCCTGTAGGTTAATTTGGCAAGATCCAGGGTAAACATGCCAAGTGGTACCCACTTGAAGCAGGAAGGGGCAGAGCTTCAGAGCCCAACTTTAGAAGACACATGCTCACTGATGTAATTCTAATTTGGCATCCTGTCTAAATATTACAGGAATGGCACCCAATGGTGAAGACGTGAGTTCAGGTTGTCAAGTAGCAATTTCAGAAAGCACTTTTTTGCCTTTGGAAAATAAATGGGACCTTGGCTCAATCAGCAATTCTATTTCTGTCCACCTTGGATAAACCTAGCAGTATGCATTAACTTGGGGAAAGATCAAGGGAATAGGAGATAGCTTTGTTCCTATTCAAATCAAGGGTCATTAATGATATTTAACTGTTTTCCAGTATCATAATGTATCATCTTCTTCTTCAAACAATCTTCCAGTTCTCCTCATGCTTTAACTCCTCCTCACTACCAGAGTATGCCATAGTTCAAGACAGATTTCACAACTAGACTCTCTTGACAGAAGTCAAAGGACCAAGGGAATGAAGGCTTGTTTTTTTCCAAATTTTCTTTCTTAACAAACAAACAAAAATCCTCTTTCTTGTCCAACATTTCTGCCATAGCTGCATTTCCAAGCTAACCACTTACAAGTCACAATCATTTTACCTACCACGTCCATTCAAGTTCATTTCATAGGCATCTTCCTCTGTCTATGCACCTTGTCCCCCAATTCATACGGAATCTCTGAGAGTGTTGCTGAAGAGAATTCCTAGCCCTGGCTCACAGAAAACAGAAAAGAAGAAATTTTGTTCAACTGACTGCTAAAGGCCAATTTCAAGATGGAGCATTGAGAACATCTGTTTTACATTGTGAGAAGAACTCATTCTCTGCCACTGAAGAGATCATGGCTAGGCTGGGAAGGTCTAATGTATTTCTCAGGACTGTGAGAATTAAGTGAGCTACCAGAAGTAAATATGCCTCATACATTACAAAATATTTTACAAATGCAAGAGAGGTTTTGTGTCAGAGGCTAGAGAGCCCAAGACTCATTAGTCTCCTGTTATATGCGCTGATGGACAGAGAACAGATATAAAAATAACAAACCAAAGAGAATCAAGTGAAGATCTTGAAATGGACACAGAAAACATTCAACATGCCTCAAAATGCAGGAGTTGGTAATATCTGGATTAGAGAACACAATGTGGACCTGATGCCAACATGAACTGCTCTAATACTCTCTTGAACCCAGACCATCAGACTTATCTGACTGGTGATTGACTTAGCAGACTCCAAATCCATTTACCCAATCAGCCATGGACCTGAAAACAGGAAGGAACTCCTGAGCTGAAGTGGGGAGAGACTTTGCCTACCATAAAACTACAGCCCACAAATGAAATGGGCTGATTGATCTGACCAATCAGCTCACTCTTTGCCCATAAGGAAGAGGGAATTAGGTGAGTAAATAAAGGTCCCTGACTGTACCCAGGGGAAGAGAGGGCAGAGGCCAATGGAAATATAGGGTATGGAGTGGAGAATAAATGTCCCTTTGTCAACATTCCTTGCAGGGGCCAATGCATCAAAATTTATATTTCTTTGTACAAACCAAAGAGACTCATAATTCATTTGGGTAACTGACTTTTCTGTTACATCCTAGACTTTCTCTTTTTTAAAGATCGCATTTATTTATTTGACACAGAGAGAGATCACAAATAGGCACAGAAGCAGGCAGAGAAAGAGAGGGAAGCAGGCTCCCTGCTGAGCAGACGGCCTGATGTTGGACTCGATCCCAGGACCCTGAGGCTTAACCCTCTGAGCCACCCAGGTGCCCCATCCTAGTCTTTCAATTATCCTCCATAGATTTGGTCCACTATCATTAGTTGTAACTGTATTATAAATAAAAGGATCATGGGTGAATAATCAAGAAACTAATGAGTAAGTTAAAAAGAGGTGAAAAAAAGCATTTAGGTTGCTTTAGTAAGTTATGGTTACCCAATATATTACACCCACTTGCAGTAACAAAATACCTTAGAGTTATTAAAAAGTTTTATTCTTAAAATTATTGTAGGAAAAATAATTTTCTTATGATCTTAAATCTGATAGTCATAACTCCCTTTTACCATTGAAACAACTATTTCTGTAACAGTTTTCCTCAGAGAGACAATAATGATAGTATAGCAGACTGTATTTTGTGCATCAAATATCTGCTAAGCATCTGCCATATGTTAGACACTTTGAGGCATACAGAATTGAACAAGACATGGTTTAACAGGCGAGAAAATAGAACGTCAATAATAAAATAATGTGAACTAAATGTATACAGCTATAACAGAGATTGGAATAGGTAAATGTTCAGGTGGTGTCCATAAGTATATTAAGTAATAGAGTTACCACTAATTTGGGTAGGACTTTGGGAAGGACAGAGAGACGTAGGAAAGATCTCAGAGAGAAGACAGCATTTGAGCTGTCTTTGAAAGGTGGGTTTTATTTAGACATACAAAGAGCACAGGTAAGACACGATGGGGAAAGGAATACTGAGAAAGGCCCTGAACGGCATGTCAATTATAAAGAGAGAGTAGCTCTTGTTGACTACACTGGGGCTCACTGAAGGAACCATGATATAGAAAGTTAAGTGAGCCCACATAGAGGAGGGATTTTGGACTCTACTCTCTACTGGAAGTAGGGATTTATAACAAACCCAGGAGCAAACGGCAGGATTCCTTGCCTGTTTGTATGTATAAACCTTGGCTTTCCCCCCAAAGGATTGGAGGTGGAGGGAGATTTTTTGGGAGGCTATCATAATTGTCCAGGCAGGAGTTATGTTTGCCTGAGCTAGAGCGGCAGCTGTGAGAATCGCAAGCAGGGAATGAATGGGAAATGTACTGCTCAGAAAGAATGGATGAGATTTGATACACTTGGTGTTAACCCAGAAAAATGCCAAGAACCATTTACTTTAACAGATTCCCCTGAGAGATATAATTTATAAGTCAGTTTTTATCAAGAATAAAAATAAAATTATTTCAGGAAATACAAGTTGACTTCAACCCATTGAATTTCATGCACTGCTGCCCCATTTTCAGAGATAGGCAACACTACAGACAGCAACTTGCCTGAAGTTTTGAAACCTGCTCTCCAATTCAGCTTTCCCCCAAGCCGCCCCTGTTTTATCCTTTCACACATAGGGCTGCCTATACCATTTCTTTTATACAAAGGGTTTTCATGGCTATAAAACAGTTTGAAAATCACTAACTAATCCAAACTTCATAGATGAAGAAACTCGAAGGACACCACAATTTCTGGACACTGGGTCAGATCACAAAAGAAATAGATACTAAATCCCTTTTCAATAAGCTGAATTCTCAATTTCTCTTTCAGTGTTGTAATCCCTGCTGTGTCATTATTATTCTGTTTTTCATCTTGGTACAATATTAACATAAGAGCTGGTTATAGATTTATCAGTACTCAGATGTAGAAAAAAATCAATCATTTACAAAAAGAATGCCAACATCTAGACAGAAAGCCACAGAGCCACTACTGTGGAAGGAAGTAGAGATTCTTGCCTGGGTGTTCTCTATTTTGTTTAATTATTTGTGTACAGTACCTTTTTACTCAAATAGCTAATATTCTATTAACAACTCACATTACTGAGTCAGGTAATTAAGAATTTCTGTTTGTGGCTGGGAAGGTTTTTTTGTTTTGTTTTGTTTTAACAAAATAATTACAACCCACTAATACTAATAGGAGGTTGTTGGCATAATCAAGAGATAATTTAGAAAGCCAAAAATGGGTCTGAACAGCCACAGATAAAAGATAAGTAAAATGTACTATCCTTTTAACAAACTCATGCTTCCTGAAGAAATCGGAAAATGCTAATAATATTAAACAAATTTTTAAACTTCTAAAGAGCATTAATGGAATGCAGCTTTGGCAAAATTTAGTTGAGCTCTTTTGGTGTGCCTCCAATTTTGTGATAACATTAATGTGAGTTTGATCCCCGCTCCTCACACCAGACCTGGGTTTCTCAAACTCTAATCTACACACAGATCAGCAGAGTATCTTGTCAAAATGCAGACTGTGATTTAGGAGGTGTGAATGGGGCTTGGGATCAGATGATGTAACATGTCCAGGGACTACATGTTAAGTAGCAAGTCTGCACATACTTCTCCATTCGGCCCCTATGGAATCTAGCCATTTACATAGGATTTCTTACATCCAAATTGCAGACAATATTTTCTTAGAAAGTGCTCCTGAAATTCTAGGCAACAGTGGATACTGCTGAGGGAATATGGTAGGATCCAGAAATAACTCAAGAGATGGCTAGGACACTATACCACTCTGCTACAGCTGTTTCATTTTATGGGTTTGACATATAGGCTATAGTTTGAAGAAAGAGCTCCAATGCTTAAAAGGGAAGAAAAATCTAGAAATGATGGTTCTAGACTTTTCCACAGTCCCTTCTCTTCAAAGAACGCTAATATTTGCTGAGAGCTCATAGTGTATCAGGCTTATGCCAAGTGATTGCCCAAGGTCACATATTTGAGAAGCAGTATAAAAGACAGGATGGGATCTTTGAGCTGTCTCATTTTACCTAAGCCTATGTTATTCCACATGCACTATGCTTGCCTTCAGTTCTGCTTCTATGCTATGTCTTAGCCTCAAGGGGCCTAGGGCTCTGCTCTTTCTCTCTCTTAAGGGCTAAATATTATGAGAAACCATTCAGTATTTACTATTGGATTCTGTAAAGAAACAGTGGGGATGAAATTCAACTCACAAATACCAACTGTACTTCTATATGTAAATAATGAAGAATCGGAAACTAAAATTGAAAAAATTTATAATTTCCCAAAGCTCCAAATATGGAAATATTTAATTATAAATCTAACTATAACTCTTAACAACTGCTGTTGCTACATGTTCAGCTATAAAATGTTGACAAAAGAATCAAGGAAGATCTGAATAAATGAAAAGATATACTGTGCTCATGGTTTGGAAGATTCAATAGAGCAAAGATGTCAAGTTTCCCCACAATGCACTACAGATTTAAGCAATATCAATAAAAATCCCAGCAGGGGCACCTGGGTGACCCAGTCAGTTAAGCATCTGATTTTTGGGTTTGGCTCAGGTCATGATCTCAGGGTCATGAGATCGAGCCCTAAGTCAGGCTGCATGATCAGGCAGAGTCGGCTTGAGAGTCTCTCATGCCCTTTTCCTCTACCCCTGCCCCACCCCACATGTGAGCACTCTCTCCCTTTCTCTCTAAAATAAATATTTTTTTAATACCAGCAGAATTATCTTGTACATATAGACAAGTGGATTCTACAATTTATAAGGTAGAGAAAAGGAATTAGAAGAACTAAAATAAGTTTGAAAAAGAAGAATTTGCTCTTTGGTGTCAGGTTTTTAGAACTTTCCTATACTTCACTATTACTATAAATCTATAGTAATCAACAGTTGAGAGTTAGCAAGGAGACAGACACAAACAGATCAATGGAACAAAATAAAGTCCAAAATCAGACATATACAAATACGGCTATTTGATTTCTGACAAAAGCAATTCAATGGAGAAATAATAAACTTTTCAACAACTGTGATTGGGGCAATTGGCCTTTCATATGTAAAAACACAAACTTAACCCAAACTTCACACCCTATGCAAAATGGATCATAGATTTAAACAGGAAACACAAAACTACTAAACTTTGAGAAGAAAATATAAAAGAAAATCTTCATGATCTGGAGGTAGATGATAGTTCTTTGAAATGACACCAACAATACCACCCATATAATAAAAATATGATAAATTAGTCTTCACCAAATTTGGAACTTTTGCTCTGTCAAATATACTATCAAGAGAATAAAAAGACAAGCTGCAGGCTGGGAAAAAATAACTGCAAATCACATATCTGACAAAGAATTTGCATATAGCATACATAAATAACTCTCAAAACTCAATAAAAAGACAATAGAAACAAATTAAAATGGGTGAAGGAGTTCAATAAACACTTCACTAAAGGATATAAGAATGACAAGCATACGAAAAGATGCTTGACATTATTATTCATTAAGGAAATGTAAATTCAGATCATGACTCAATACTGCTACACACTTGTTAGAATGGCTAAAATACAAATACTCAGATTAGCATGTGCTGACAAAGATACAGAGTAAATGAGACTTTCATATATTGCTGGTGGGAATGCAAATGATGTGACCACTCTCAAAGGCAGCTTGGCAGCTTCTTATAATGTATGACTCCACTCTTTTACTCCAAGAGAAATGAAAACTTACATCCACATAAAAGTGCTCATATAAAAGCTCATAACTGCTTTACTAATAACAGCCAAGGCCTAAAAATCACCCATATGTTCTATCTCCCAACAGGTTAAGTGCCTAAACAAATTGCTGTAACTCTGTACAAAGGAAAACTACTCAGCAATAAAAAAAGAATAGACTATTGATACATACAAGTCAGCTGACCTCAAAGACAGCACACTGAGTAAAAGAAACTACTTCAAAAATGTTATATACTGCATGATTCCATTTATATGACATTTTTGAAAAGACAAAACTATGATAAAGAATAGATCAGTGGTTAAGGGTGGGAGAAATTATAACTATAAAGCAATAGCATAACAAGCTCTGGAGGGTGATGGAATTATTCTGTGTTTTGTCTATTGCAATGGCTACATAATCTATACATGTGTTAAAATTCACAGAACTGCACACCAAAAGTGATCAAACCTAAGGAATGATAATTTTAAAAATAATACTAATTTTAAAAGGAGAAAACTATATTTTAAAAACTTTCCTATTCTGGTAACAATATTTGCAGAGGTCAAACTAGTTCTGCTCAAAGTATTTTTTGCAAATATGAAAGTATAGGGGAAAATGTAAATTCTATGTTCTGTAGGATGTTTTCCTTCTAATTATGTAAGAAATGGATATAAAGAAAGACCTCCCCAAAGAACACAAAAGACAGAAATTAGAAAAACAAGAGATCTCAGAAGACTCTAAACTTTGTTTAGTTGGTTTGTGAGTATAGGCGAGTCTTAAAACATTCAGATTCACAAGTGTAAAGGGGCTGAAAGAATTGAGTACTTTAGTGGCTCGCTTATTAGACCAATAGAAAACAAAATGTGTTACTCTTTGATGACTGGAAATTTTGTAGATGAGCAAAACGGTGAAGGCATTCTGAGGTGCCTGGATGGTTCAGTGGACTGGGCATCTGACTCTTGATTTTAGCTTAGGTCTTGATCTCAGGGTCATGGAGATCAAGCCTCACATCAGTCTCTACACTCAGCAGGGAATCGGCTTGAAATTCTTTCTCTCTCCTCTCCCTTCACCCCACCCCTGCCCTGCTTTTTCTCCCTTGCTCTCTCTCTAAAATAATCTTTTACAAAAAAGTTGAAAGAAAGGTGAAGGCATTTTCATTTTTAATTATGTATTATAGTATTTATGTCCTTTTTCATGAGTAATATCTCTCAATACTATCAAGTCAACATAGCCTCGTAGCAATGTCCACAATAGCCAAACTGAGGAAGAAACCAAGATGCTCTTCAACAGATAAATGGATAAAGAAGATGTGCTCCATTTATACAATGGAATATTGCTCAGCTATCAGAAAGGATGAATATCCACCATTCACACTGACATGGATGGAACTGGAGGGGATTATGCTAAATGAAGTAAATCAAGCAAAGAAAGACAATTATCATATGGTTTCACTCACATGTGGAACATAAAGACTAGCACACAGGACCACAGGGAAGGGAGGGAAAACTGAATCGGGGGAAATCAGAGACGGAGATGAACCATGAGAGACTATGAACTCTGGAAAACAAAGTGAGGGTTTCAACGGGAGGAGGATGGGGGAATGGGGTAGCTCAGTGAGGGTATTAAGAAGGGCATGTGTGGTGATGAGCACAGGGTGTTATATGTAACTAATGAATCACTAAATACTACATCAAAAATTAACGATGTAAAAAAAAGTAATGATGTACTACATGGTGGCTAACTGAACATAAATAAACAAACAAATAAATAAATAAATGAATGAATAATAGTCAACATAGGCAAATAGAGATACTGTCTCTTTATGGGAATATTTTAATGAAAAGTAATATATTTAAAGACTAAGATTAGGTTATCAATTCATTCCATTTCTCTGGCACCCCAAAACTAGGGATGTGGAAGACTGGCAAGTTGATACCACTGCCTCCTACTGTTAGAATTATAGGCATAACAAACTTGTACAGCAGGGATCAGCAAACCATGGTTCATGGCCCACAAGCTAAAAAAAAAAAAAAAAAAATTAGGGTTATACAAAAACTGAAAAACAAAATAAAATTTTTTAGGGTTATACAAAAACTGAAAAACCAAAATAAAATAAATGAAGACTATATGAGAGAGACTATATATGTCCCAGAAAGCCTAAAATACTGTTTGTCCCTTTAGAAAAATATGTTGCTTCCTACTTCATTCCTGATTTGAAACCAAGCCAACCCACTCAGCAAGGAGGACTACCTGTGGGCACTTTTTCAACCCTATAAAGTGTATCTACAAAAAAATCTACAAGTAAAATGGTGACAGTCTGAATTGTTTTCCCTCTTACATTGGAAAAAGGGCATGGATGTCCATTCTCTCTACTTCTATTTGGTATTGTACCAGAAGTTCCTGTCATTCCTGTCAGTTAAATAAAGCAGAGAAAAAAAAAAAGTAAAGGAGTCCAGATTGTAAAGGAAAAAATAAAGCTGTCTTTATTCACAGGCAACATTATAATCTAAACAGACCTACAGAATCTACCAAAAAACTATAATAAGCAAGATTAGAACATTTTACAAGATATAATATATAAAAACTGCAAGTCAGTGTATTAGCAGAAAACAATTAAAACTTTTAAAATTTTAAATTTTCAATAACATCAAAATATGAATACTTAGGAATCAACTTCACAAAATATGAAACGTGGCAGAAGACTGAAGAAGACTTAAATAATTGGAGATATATAATGTACTCACGAATTGGAGGATGGACTCAAATGTTATTAAAATGTCAGTTTTATCTGAATTGATTTCTAGATTTGATGCAAACCAAACTGAAATTCCATCAGGCTCTTCTGGACGATCTGAGAAGCTGATTATGAATTTATATGAAAATGCAAATTTCCCAGAATAGCCAAGGCATCTTTTTAAAAGGACAAAGCTGGCTGAATTATATTACTTTTAAAGATTTTTAAAAACAAACAAAACCTCTGAAAGTAAATGAGCAAAGGTAATGGCCCTCATTGCATTTTGTAATTATGAGTGTTAACTGAAATATGTTTTTCAGCTCTAATATTACACATTAAGACACAAGCTACAAACATAAAGATGGTGATACATCTAAATATCACACCATTTTAGAAACTGTTGAAATAACTAATAGTATATAACATGGAAAAGGATCTATTAAGGAGACCCAATACTATATTAAAAGACATAAAAGGCCATCATAATACAAGAAATATTTCATTTATTTTGGGTAGCTCCAGAGGATAGAGCTTGAAGATACAGAAGGCAGAGGTAGACTTAGGCTCAGAATAAGGATAACTTGCTAAAATTGAATGGGCTGCTTTGTGAAGTGGTGAGCTCACCATGGCTGGAGTTCAAGCAGATGCTGGAAGAAATTTGTCATTTATGATCTATTGAAACCAGATCAGTACTTCTCAAAGTATACTCTGAGGTTTACTTCCACAGAGAAACTGTTAAAAGTTTTGATCCTTGGGAACCCTCCCAGACCATAAATTTGAATCTCTGGGAAAAAGGACCTAGAATCTGCACTTCAACAACCTCTGCTGGTAATTTTTATGTTCATTAAATTTGGAAATTGCTGGTTGAGATGATAGACAAGAATCCTTTTGAATTCATCCAATCTCTGATTCTCTCTTTCCTATAGGGCTATTGTTCATTTTGTTGCGTCAATATGAGAGTCTTCTTATAAGCTGAAATTAATTCTGCATCCCGAAGAAGTCCACAGATGAAACTTTGGGAAATGTTGAACAGTGAGACAATGTGTTGTCATAAGTGTGACTACTGGGGCACCTGGGTGGCTTAGTTGGTAAGCGACTGCCTTCGGCTCAGGTCATGATCCCAGAGACCTGGGATCGGGTCTCGCATCAGGCTGCCTGATTGGCGGGAAGCCTGCTTCTCCCTCTCTCACTCCCCCTGCTTGTATTCCCTCTCTGGCTATGTTTCTCTCTGTCAAATAAATAAAATCTTAAAAAAAAAAAAAGTGTGACTATTATTATGGTAGGGCATCATGACTGCATACTGACTGCTATCTCCACTTTTATGCCAGGAATTCAGCAATATGTGGAACCATTTGTAGCCTAAAATCCAGAAAGAAACACCAACAGAATGGCTTCACCACAAGTTACACGATGACCGTGACACAGACTACCCTGTGCTGTTGACCCAGCCTATTTTCAAAGTCACAACTCCTGCCTAGAAAACTTTACAAAAGATATCCCTAAATATAGTTCATGAACTTGGGGTAACATCCATAAAAACAACAGTAGTATTTTTCATTTTCAGGTTAAAAAAGAATAAACAATTACCACCTGAAATCCAAATATAGTTTCAAAGCAGAAAGAAACATACCATTTAGCTACATTGCATGTACAATTATACTCCCTGTAAACACTATTTAAAATATCTCTATCCTCACATCATTCCTGAGTATACAACAGCTACAAAAAGGACAGGCACTCTCCCACAAAAAAAATAGGGGACAACTTTCCTATTCAATTTTATACACATCTTAATTAGTAGATGCTTACATATTTACCATCATTGGGTCTAGATGAATTGGTTATTTTTATCATTATGAAATGACCTTTACCTCTAGTAATACTCTATCTTTAAGTCAACTTTATCTGATATTAATATGGCTACCAATTTCATTATACTTAGCATGCACACTGTGTACCTTTTTTCATCCTTTAACTTTCAACCTGTACCTGCTTATTTAAAGCATCTCTCCTCTGAATGGCATATATTTGGGTCTTAGTTGTTGTATTTTGTTTTTCCCAGTCTGATTATCTCTGCCTTCCTATTGTAGTGTTTAATCCATTTACAGTTCATCTAATTATTGATATAGTTGGGTTTAAGTCTACCATCTTTATTTTGCACCCCTTCTTTTGTTTCTCCATGCCTGTGTTTTGAGGTAATCAAGTAATTTTTAGTATTTCATCCCATATTCTCCTCTGTTGACTTTTTAATTTATGCCTCTTTATATCTTTTTCCAGGAATTATAATATTCATATTTAACCTGTCATTCTGTGTTGAATTAATATTGTACTACTTCATGGATAATGTAAAAACTTTGCAGGAGTACAATTCCATTTATAGACTGGCCCTTTTTTTGTGCTAGACTTTTTTGTATATTGTACTGCTACATATGTTATAACCTTCTGCAATAAATTGTTTTAATTATCAGTTGGCTTATAAAGATTTTTTAAAAAGAAAAAATAGTATTTTGTACTTCTCCACATATTTACCATTACTCGTATTCTTCCTATAGATGTAAATTTCCAACTTATATCATTTTCCCTTTGACGAACTTTTAACATTTTTAGATTTAAAATAAACTTTAAAAATTTTAGACATTTAGAACCATTAACATTTTTTGTAGTCACTTTTGCTGGTGCAAATGTTTTCAGCTTTTACCTGTCTAAAAATGTCTCTATTTTACTTTAATTTTTAAGGATATTTCACTAAATGTAAAATTCTAGATGATAAGATTTAAAAATATATCATTTCATTGTCTTCCGGCTTCTGTTGCTTTTTAAGTCGGCAGTTATTGTAACCATTGTCTTCCATATTTAGTGTGTCTTCTTCCCTCTCTTAAGATTCTTTTCTTGGGACACCTGGGTGGCCAGTCATTAGATGTTCGCCTTTGGCTCAGGTCATAATCCATAATTCGCAGGCTCAGCAGGGAACCTGTTTCTCTCCCTCCCACTCCCCCTGCTTATGTTCCCTCTCTAGCTGTCTCTTTGTCAAATAAACAAATGAAATCTTAAAAAAAAAATTTTATCATTGGTTCTCAACAGCTTGTCTATGATGTTTCTAGATGGGTTCTTTATATTTATCCTTCTGGAGTTCTTAATATTAACTAACTAGGGTTCAGTCAAAATCCTTGATCAATGGGATGCTCGGCTTATTATTAATCAACTTTAAAAATACTTAACCATTATTTCTTTAACTATTTTTTTTCCTCTCTCTATTCTTTCTCTTATCTACTTCTGGAAATCAACTTAAACCTACATGAGGTCACCTAATACTGATCCACAAGTCATTAAGACTCTGTTGGGAGAGGGTCAAGATGGCGGAAGGCCAGGTGACCACATTTCGGGGAGTTCCCTGAAGAGAGCTGAATTCCAGCAAAAAAAAAATCTACAAGACTACCGTGAACACCCATGAAATCAGCCTGAAATGTGATATTTCCCACTTCTGGACCGCCACGAGAAACAAGTAACATCGGCAAAAAGGTAGAAACAAATAAGAGGGTCTGGAGGCTTGCCCCCAGAGACAGGGGAGTGGGGGAGGAAGCCCGCAGAGCTGAACCATTGAAAACAAATACCCCAAAACAAAAGTGCTCTATGAGTGAGGAATAACAGCATATTACGGCCTGAATCGGGGCTAGACAGAAACGGGAACAAAGCAGAGCCTGGGGCAAGGCAAGGAGACTTTTTAAAAATTTTTCCTGCGCCCGGTGCCCCCGCGCGCCACCGCCGCCAAAGCCACTGGCCCCCGCGCGCTGCCGCCGCCGCCACCGCCGCCGCCAGGGCCCCGCGCGCCGCTGCCTGCGGAGCAGGAGCCGCCGCAGCTGCCAGGAAAGCAGCAGGAGTAGATTCTATTTTTACGCCGCTGCCCTTCTCTCCCATTTCTCTCCACACCGTGGGCCGCGCAGACCCCCCCAGGGAAGGTGATTTTAGAGACTTGCGTGGGACCGGGGAGGCCGCAGGTCCCGGGGCGCAAAGTCGCGCGATCCAAAAGGAGCTGTGGATTTGAGGTGCGGGAGTGAAACGACAAGCGGGGGCAGGGGCAGAAATCAATACAACGTCTGCACCAACCTGGCTGTGACAGACTGCCAACCGGGAGGCTGGAAAGAGCCCCCCCTGTGTAGAGGCTCTCTCTGGGAGGGAGGTCTGGGCGCAGACATCTTGCTCCGACATGACTTCCTCAGCAGCTGAAAAAAGATGTAAAAGAACAACGCTCCGCTACCAGAGAATTGTAACCTGATAACCTGGTTACCATTGAGACCGGCCTCTAGCAAGGGGGCCGAGAGACTCAGCCTAGGTAAAAGGATTTAAAGGGAACAGCACGCCCCACCCCCAGAAAGCAAGCCAGAAGCTCAGGAGGACAACACTCCAACGCAAAACCCCAAATCGGGGGAAAGGCAATTTCTTAAACTCCTGGCACTGACTACAAGTACCAAAAGCCCTACAACTCATTGATACAGTTATCCACCTCATTTACTTTTTTAAACTTTTTTCTATTTTTGACTCTTAAAGCTTCCACTTTAAGCTTAAAAATACATTCTCACGGTTTTTCTTCTTTCAATTTTTAGCCCCCTTCTTATCACAACGTGATACCCAATACAACACCCCATAACATTTCTTATTTTTTAAATTTTTTTAATTTTTTATTTTCTTTTATTTTTTTCTCATTTTTACGCTAAAAGTTTTTCAAACACACCCCTGTATTTTCTGCTTTTGTTGTTGCCTCTTGTTTCCCTGTTCGCTCTCTCTGTTTTTTCCCTTTCTTCTCTCCTCTTTCCTTTATTCTCTCTTTTATGTGTACATGTAGATACAAGCTTCAAGTCAATCCCACATCCCTATTCAATAATACCCTATATACAACCAGTTCTAATCCCCCTATATCTTTTGAAAGTGGGCTCCTCCAACAATAACAACAAGACAGACTCGGGAGCGTCTGAAACGCATTCCTTGCCCACAAGGAGTGTCTGCCCCCACCTTCCCACTCTAGTTTGTCAGTGTGTCTGTGTAATTGTCTTCACTTCTATATTATATAAATACTGGTCTTGGGGGTCATATAGGTTGGGCTTCGCTTTTTGATCTCTTCATTTACCCTTGATAACCCTTTTCATTACCCTGTAACAGCTTTGTACCATATAAATCCTATCACCGGGCCCCGCTCTGGCAAGGGTGTCTTTTCTTGCTTCCTCTCTTCCATTTTCTTTTTTCTTCCTCCTCCCTTTTCGGTGGTGAACTGTGGTTGCTCCAAAACCTTCCAACAACCAATCCACCTAGATAGTGGCTGATATATCTAGCCATACACCCCCTCAACCACTCCTCGCCACAATGACTCGGAGAAAGAACACCCAACAGAGGAAGAACCCTGAGACTGCAACCTTGGTCACAGAATTACTGGAAATGAACATAAACAATATGACAGATATGGAATTCAGGGCAGCAATAGTCCAAACAATAGTCAATTTAGAAAAGAACATTAGTCTCAAAGTGGAAGCCATAGTAACAGAAGTAAAAGCGGAGGTTAGAAAGGCTTTAGATGATATGCAATCTAATTTAAATATGCTAACAGCCAGAGTAAGTGAAGCTGAAGATCGTATCAGTGATTTAGAAGACACACGGAATAAGAAAGAGGAGCAAGAGAAGTCTTGGAGCAAACAACTAAAATCCCAAGAAAACAGAATAAGGGAAATGAATGATGCCATGAAACGCTCCAATATCAGAATTATTGGAATCCCTGAAGGAATTGAGAGAGAGAGAAGCCTAGAAAATATTGTTGAACAAATCATGGATGAAAATTTCCCAAATCTGAGGAATGAAACAAATGTTC
>PITA01020880.1:0-34063 GCA_004023965.1 Spilogale gracilis | reverse complement strand
CGAGCCTCTACACAGGGTGGGGCTTTTTCCAGCCTCTCGGTTGGCAGTCTGTCACAGTCGGGCTGGTGCAGACATTGTATTGATTTCTGCCCCCGTCCCCGCTTGTCGTTTCACTCCCGCACCTCAAAGCCACAACTCCTTTTGGATCGCGCGACTTTGTCTGCGCCCTGGGACCTAGGGCCTCTCTGGTCCCACGAAAGTCTGTAAAAAACGTCTTCCCTGGGGGGGTCTATACGCGGCCCACGGTGTAGAGAGAAACGGGAGAGATGGGCAGCGGCGTAGAAATAGAATCCACTCCCGCTGCTTTCCTGGCAGCTGTGGCGGCTCAGGCAGAGGTGGTTGCGTGCGCCGGGGCCGGGGCCTGCTGGGGCCGGGGCCTGCCGGGGCGGAGGGAGGCCGGGCAGCGGGAAAAGAAAGAAAAAAAAAGATTTTTAAAAGTCTCCTTGCCTTGCCCCGGGCTCCACTGCGTTTAGCTTCTTTCTAGCCCCGATTCAGGCCGTAATTTGCTGTTATTCCTCACTCACAGAGCACTTTCGTTTTGGGGTATTTGTTTTCAATGGTTCAGCTCTGCGGGCTTCCTCCCCCACTTCCCTGTCTCTGGGGGCAAGCCTCCAGACCCTGTTATTTGTTTCTACCTTTTTGCCGATGTTCTTTGTCTCTCGTGGCGGTCCAGACGTGGGAAATATCACATTTCAGGCTGGTTTCATGGGTGTTCACGGTGGTCTTGTAGTGGTTTTTTTGCTGGAATTCAGCTCTCTTCAGGGAACTCCCCAAATGCGGTCACCTGGCCTTCCGCCATCTTGACCCCTGTCTGTTTTTCTGGTTTTTACCACATGGCCTGAATTAATAGATGGCTTGCCCAAGCCTGCTAGTCCGATTCTTCGAAGCTTCTAGAGCAATTAATTTCAAACAATTTAGAGTTATGATGGCCTCATATCTTTCAGGTGTTAGACCTATTACTGTATAAGTTTGTACTTTGTCCTTTCTCCTATACTACATTCCAGTCGACCTCAGGTAAAAGTGTTAGTCATTGTATTGTTATGGTATGTTATGATTTTTCACCACTTATTAACATTAGAAATTGGATCCTGGTTATGTGTGTAGGGGGAGAAATTGGATTCTTGGGGCACCTAGGTGGCTCAGCTGGTTAAATGTCTGCCTTTTGCTCAGGTCATGATCCTGGGGTCCTAGGATGAAGTCCCATGTCGGACTCCTTGCTCAGCGGGTGTATGCTTCTCCCTCTCCCTCTGCCATTGCGTGTGCTCTCTTTCTGTCAAATAAATAAAATCTTAAAAAAAAAAAAAAAGCAAGTGGATCTTTGCTCCTCCTGACCAGCAAGTATTACAATTCCAAAATCCTATTCAGAGGGCTTGGCTTTCTAGCACTATTTCTGTTACCAGCAGACAGTCTTAATTAGGGTTTTTCTCCAAAAGCAGACCCTGAGATAAAAATTTAGGCAAAGGTAGCATATTTGCAAGGTGATCTTAGGAAGCATAGGGAGGGAGTGGGGAAAGAGCTGTGGGTCATGTAGGTAGGAAGCTGTCAGCATCAGTTTGACTGTCCATAGTAGTGGCATAAGAGCACATAGCCAAGAGGCTATGGAGTGGTCATTAATAAGGTTTCCTACATGGCCTCACAGAGTTGTTATGAAGAATACATGTGTAAAACACACAGGAATGCACATAGTAAGCACTCAATAAATTTATTATTTCTATTGGTGGTTAGTCATAATATAAATAATTTTTGTTTGTTTGCTTTGCAGTATGAAGGATTTGTCTCAAGATACCTTTAGTGAACTTTCCTAATGCATTTGAAATGTCACTTTTATTATTTGTGGTTCTCTTAGGCCTCAGGAAGAGGCCTACTTAGGTGCAAATGGTAATTATAATTCTTCCTCGGAGGAAATGTCTGTTGCATTAGTGAAACAATGGTTTAAATTTACAATACAAAATTTGATGTTTTCTGTTTTTGAATTCTGTTTTTACTTCTATTTGATTTTATAATTATCAGCTAGATTGAGGAAATGAAATTAATTTTTCAAAGGAACCTTACAAGGTAAAGTATCAACTGATAATTTTATGGTTGAGACTTTTTTTTTAAAGATTTTATTTATTTATTTGACAGAGAGAGATCACAAGTAGGCAGAGAGGCAGGCAGAGAGAGAGGAGGAAGCAGGCTCCCCGCTGAGCAGAGAGAGCCCATGTGGGCCTCTGATCTAGGACCCTGAGGTCATGACCTGAGCTGAAGGCAGAGCAGGGGCCCAAGAAACAGCAGAACCAGTGAGACTGTCCTTCCTCCTTACGGGAGGAGGGGTGCAAGTGCACACCGCAGGATTCTGCAGGCTTTAGAGACTTGAAACAGTCAGTGTGCCTGAGATGGAAACATTCAGTCACAGGCTGAGTGAATGTGGAGTCGGGGTGGAGATCAGGCAGAAAGGAGTGATTACTTTCCCCTGAGGGTGCACTGAGGAGTGGCGCCCCAAGGTTTTGACTCCTGGCTGGAGATTGGGAAGCCACCATTTTAATTCTTATTCTATAAAGCTGCAGGGAAAACCTTCAGGAAACTCAAGGCACTTGAGGAAACTGGAGCAGATTACTTAGCTTGGCCCCCTGGTAAGGGCGGTGCAGTCTTGCTTGGGTCAAAGACACTTGAGAATCAATGCAACAGGCTTCTCCCCCAGAAGATCAGCAAAAACATTCAGTCAAGACCAAGTGTATTTATCATTGAGAAGTGCAAAACTCCAGTGCTAGGGGAATATATAGAATTCAAGTTCTTTCTCCCATGATTCTTTAGTCTTTAAATTTTAATTTTTTTCTCTCTCTTTTTCAACTGATTTCTTATTTTATCAACTATTTAAAACTATTTTTTAAAAAATATTTTATTTATTTGTGTGTGTGAGTAAGAAAGAGAGAGGGCACAAGCACGGGGTCAGCAGGCAGAGGGAGAAGTAGCCTCCTCGCTGACGAAGGAGCCTGATGGAGAACTCGATGCCGGCACACTAGGATCATGACCTGAGCTGAAGGTAGACACTTAACCAACGAGCTACCCAGATGTCCCTTTTAAGTCTTTTTAAATTTTCATTTTTACAGTTACATTCTATCCTTTCATATTTAATTATATATATATCTATCTCTATCTTATCTATATCTATATATGATATATGTATGTTTTTTGAAAATACACCCAGAGTCCAATGTATGGCTCTGTCCTGCTCGCCTGTCTGATTATATTTTTTCTCTCGTTTTTTTTGTTTTGTTTTGTTAAAGTCTTTTTTAAATTTTTGTCTTTATAGTTACATTCTATCCTTTCAATGTATTTAATTTTATATTGATGCATATGTAAGTTTTTCTTTCTTTACAATTTTGAGATGTAGTTTCTTTTAACAAACTGACCAAAGTACATTCAGGATATAGTATATTGCTCTGCTCACATGTCTGTTTATATTTCATTTTTTTTAGTTTGTTTTCTTTGTTTTCATGTTTACAGTTATATTTTTTATTGTATTTTGTTTTATTTTTGTATGTATAAATTTTTCTTTACAATTTTGGGATCTAATTTTCTTTTTTTAAATTATTTTTTAAAAAGAATGTATTTATTTATTTGACAGAGAGATCACAAATAGGCAGAGAGGCAGGCAGAGAAAGAGGGGGAAGCAGGCTCCCTGCTGATCAGAGAGCCCAATGTGGGACTCGATCCCACGACCCTGAGATCATGACCTGAGCCAAAGGCAGAGGCTTAACCCTCTGAGACACCCAGCTGCCCCGGGATCTAATTTTCTAACAAACAGACCAAATGCATACAAGATCCAGTATATTGCTCTGTTCTGTTCACCTGTCTGATTATATTCTCTTTTTTTTTAAAATATTTTTTTCATTTACTTATTTGACAGAGAGAGATCACAAGTACGCAGAGAAGCAGGCAGAGAGAGAGAGGAGGAAGCAGGCTCCCTGCTGAACTGAGAGCCTGATGTGGGCCTCGATCCCAGGACCCTGAGATCATGACCTGAGCTGAAGGCAGAGACTTTAACCCATTGAGCCACCTAGGCGCCCTGAATATATTCTCTTTTTATGTGTGTGTGTATGTATATATATGTATGTATATATATGTATGTAAATATATGTATGTATATATATATTTATTTATTTGACTTTAGGACTCTCTTCTGATTAGTGTATATTTCTCTGGGGTCATTGTTGCCATTTTAGCATTTGGTTTTCTCATTCATCTATTATTCTATGAACAGAATGACAAGATGGAATAACTTACCTCAAAAAAGAGAACAAGAGGCAGTGCTGACTGCCAGGGACTTAATCGGTATGGATATAAGTAAGATGTCAGAACTAGACTTCAGAGTATCAATTGTAAAGATACTAGTTGGGCTTGAAAAAAGTGTAGGAGACACTAGAGAATCCCTTTTTGGAGAAATAAAAGAACTGAATTCTAATCAAGTGAAATAAAAAAGGCTATTAATAAGATGTAATAAAAAATGGAGACTCTAACTACTAGGATAAATGAGGCAGAATGGTGATATAGAAGACAAGATGATGGAGTATAAAGAAGTTGTGAAAAAGATAAACAACTACAGGACCTTGAGGGGATAATTTGAGAGATAAGTGATAACTTAAGAGTGAAACAATATTAGAATAATTGGGATCCCAGAAGATGAGGAAAGAGAGAGAGAGAGGGACAGAAGATACATTGGAGTCAATTATAACAGATTAATTTAAATAATCTGGGGATGGAAAGAGGCATCAAAATCTAGGGGGCACAGAGAACTCCCCTCAAATTCAATAAAAATAGATCAACATCATGACATACAATAGTGAAACTTGCAAATCTCAGAGCAAAGAGAGAATCCTGAAAGTAGCTCAGGACAAGAGGTCCATAAACTTATAAGAGTAGAAAAATTACACTGGCAGCAGACTTATCCACAGAGACCCTGCAGACCAGAAAGGACTGGAATGATAAATTCAGGGTAATATTCAGGGATCCATCTCAAATTATAAATGAGAAAAATATGTAGCCAATAATATTTGATCTAGCTAGGATGTCATTCAGAATAGAAGAGAGAAAAACTTCCAAGCCAAATAGAAACTAAATGAATTTGTGATTACCAAACCAGCCCTACAAGAAATATCATAAGGGATCCTTTAAACAAAGAGAGAGCCCAAAAATAACATAGACCAGAAAGGAACAGAGACAATATACAGAAACAGAGACTTTACAGGTAATGGCAGTGGCACTAAATTCATATCTTTCAGTAGTTACCTGAATATAAATGGCTAAATACTTCAACCAAAAGGCACAGGGTATCCGATTGCATAAAAAAGCAAGACCCATCAATATGCTGTCTACAAGAGACTCATTTTAGACCTAAAGACACCTTCAGATTTTTGAAAGAGAAGGGGTGGAAAACCAGTTATCATGCTAATTAACATCAAAAGAAAGTCAGAGATGGCAATCCTTATATCAGATAAATTAAGATTTTAAACCAAAGACTGTAATAAAAGGTGGGGAAGGACACTATATCATACTTAAAGGTTCTTTCCAAAAAGATCTAACAGTTGTAAATATTTTGCTCCTCATATGAGAACAGCCAGTTAATAACAAAATTAAAGAAAACATTGATAATCAGTAATAGTTGGGGACTTTAACATCTCCCTCACTGCAATGAACAGATCATCTGAGCAGAAGATCAACAAAGAAACAAGGGCTTTAAGTGACACACTGGACTAGATGGACTTCACAGATATATTCAGAACATTCCACTCTAAAGCAGCGGAATACATTCTTCTCAAGTGCACATGAAACATTCTTCAGGTTAAGTCACATATCCTGGGCCACAAATCAGGTCTCAATTGGTACCAAAAGATTGGGATCATTCTTGCCTACTTTTGGACCACAATGCTTTGCAACTGGAACTCAAACATAAGAAGAAATTTGGAGAGGACTCACATACATGGAGGCTAAAGAGCATCGTACTAAAGAATGAATGGGTCAACCAAGAAATTAAAGAAGAATTAAAAAAATTCATGGAAACAAATGAAAATGGAAACACAACTGTTGAAAACCTCTGAATGCAGCAAAGGCTATCCCGAGAGGGAAGTAATAGCAATACAACCCAGCAAGAGAAGAGAATTAGCAAAGATTAGAGCAGAAATCAATGTCATAGAAACCAAAAGAACAGAACAGACCAACAAAACTAAGAGCTGGTTCTTTGAAAAAATTAGTAAGATTGATAAACCTCTGGCCAGACTTACGAAAAGGAAAAGAAAAAGGACCCAAATTAATAAAATCATGAATGAAAAAGGAGATCATAACTAACACCAAAGAAATACAAACAATTATAAGAATATATTATGAGCAACTATATGCCAACAAATTAGGCAATCTGGAAATAATGGATGCATTTTTAGAGATGTATAAAGTGCCAAAACTGAGCCAGGAAGAAATAGAAAATCCTAGCAGATCCATAACCATCAAGTGAATCTAAGCAGTAATCAAAAATTTCCCAAAAAACAGACTTCAGGGCCAGTTGGCTTTCCAGGGGAATTCTCAAATATATATATATATATATATATATATATATATATATATATATATATTTATTTATTTTTATTTATTTTTATTTATTTATTTATTTATTTATTTATTTATTTATTTATAGCAGGCTTCCCGCCGAGCAGGGAGGAAGGAAAACTTCAAAACTCTTTCTATGAGGCCAGCATTACCTTGATTCCAAACCCAGACAAAGACCCCACCAAAAAGGAGAATTACAGACCAATATCCCTAATAAACATGGATGCCAAAATTCTCACCAGGATATTAGCCAATAGAATCCAATGATACATTAAAAGGGTTATTCATCACGACCAAGTAGGATTTATTCCTGGGCTGCAAGGGTGGTTCAACATTTGCAAATCAATCAACATGATACATCACATTAAGACACGAAGGGACAAGAACCATATCATCCTCTCAATTAATGCAGAGAAAGCATTTGAAAAAATACAGCATCCTTTCTTGATTAAAACTCTTCACATTTGGGGTAGAGGGAGCATACTTCTATGTCATAAAAACCATGTACGAAACCTCACAGTGAATATCAGTCTCAATGGGGGGAAAACAGAACACTTTTTTCCTAAGATTAGGAAGATGGCAGGTATGTCCACTTTCACCAGTTGTTCAACATAGTACTAGGTGTCCTAGCCTCAGTAATCAGACAGCAAAAAGATATAAATGACATCTGAATTGGCAAAGAAAAAGTGAAACTCTCACTCTTCACAGATGACATTATACTTTATGTGGAAAACCCAAAATATTCCACCCAAGATTGCTAGAACTCATACAGGAATTCAGCAAAGTTTTTATATCCAGCAAAGCAGGATATAAAATCATTCACAGAAATCAGTTGCATTTTTTTTTATGACAAACAATGAAACAGAAGAAAGAGACATTAAGGAGTCAGTCCCATTTACAATAGCACCAAAAACCATAATGTACCTAGGAATAAACCTAACGAAGGAGGTAAAGGATCTGTACTCAGAAAACTGTAGCACACTCATAAAAGAAATTGAGGAAAACACAATGAAATGGAGAAATATTCCATGCTCATGGACTGGAAGAAGAAATATTGTTAAAATGTTCATGCTATCCAGAGCGATCTATACATTCAATGCAATCCCTGTCAAAATACCATCAACATTTGTCTCAGAGCTGGAACAAATAATCCTAGAATTTGTATGGGACCAGAAAAGATCCCCAAGAGCCAAAGGAATGCTAAAAAAAGAAAACCAAAGCTGGGGGCATCACAATGCCTGACTTCAAGCTCTGTTACAAAGCTGTGATCATCAAAACACTATGGTACTGGCACAAAAACAGACCCATAGATCAATGGAACAGAATAGAGAACCCAGAAATGGACCCTCACCTCTATTGTCAACTAATCTTCGACAAAGTGGGAAAGAATATCCAGTGGAAAAAAGACAGTCTCTTCAACAAATATTGTTGGGAAAATTGAACAACCACATGCAGAATAATGAAACTGGACCGTTTCCTTATACCACACACAAAAATAGACTCAGAACGGGCAAAAACCTAAATTAGTGAGATGAATTGATCAAAATCCTAGAGGAGAACACAGTCATCACCTCTTCATCCTCAGCTGCAGCAACTTCTTACTAGACACGTCCCCAAAGGCAAGGGAAACAAAAACAAAAATGAACTATTGGGACTTCATCAAGGTAAAATGTTTTTATTTTAAAACCCCAAATACTTCACCCCCCCAAAAGTTTTTTCTTGATGAAGTTCCATAGTTCATTTTTGTTACAAATGTAATGATCCAAAAGGGTACCTGCACCCCAATGTTTATAGCAACAATGTCCACAATAGCCAAACTATGGATAGAGTCCAGATGTCCATCCAAAGATGAATGGATAAAGAAGATGTGGTATATATCTCTACATAATGGAGTACTGCTCTGCCATCAAAAAAATGAAATCTTACCATTTGCAATGATGTGGGTGAAACTAGGGGGTGTTTTGCTTAGCGAAATAAGTTACCAGAGAAACAATTATACGATCTTGATGATATGTGGAATTTGAGAAACAAAACAAAAGATAGGGTCATAGGGGAAGAGAGGAAGAAATAAAACAAGGTGAAATCAGAGAGGAAGAAAAATTATGAAAGACTCTTAAGCATAGGAAACAAACTCAGGGCTGCCGTAGGGGAAGGAGGTGAGGGGATGGGGTTACTGGGTGATGGGCATGAAGGGGGGCACATGATGTAATGAGCACTGAGTATTATATAAAACTGATGAGTCACTGACCTCTACCTCGGAAACCAATAATACATTATATGTTAATTGAATTTAAATAATAATTAAAGAAATAATATGTGTAGTAATAGAAGCTACTTTTTAGAGACTTTGTAAGGATTAAATGAGATTATGTATTTTTAGAAAATAGCTGGCATTAATGTGTACTCAATGAATACTTGATCCTATCATTGTTATTATATCATCATTCTATCAAGGTAGTGAGATAATTGGGAACTCACTGTAAATCAGTTTGTATGTCTCTGTGTGTGTGTATATAGGCTGGCACGTCAGATACATTTTTTTAACAGCTTTTTTTCTTTAAAGGTTTATTATCATACTTTAAATTTCACCCACTTAAAGTCTACAATTCAGTGGTTTTTAATAAACTCAATTGGCTCAACCAGTTAAGCGTTTGACTCCAGAGTTTAGCTCAGGTCATGATCTCAGGGTTGTGGGACTGAGCCCCTTGTTGGGCTCCATGCTGGGCATGGACCCTGATGAAAATTCTCTCTCTTCCTCTGCTCTCCCCCCTCCCTAGTCTCTCCCTCTCTTAAATATGAATATATAAATATATATAATATTTTGAACTATATATATAGTTTTGAAACCGTCATCACAGTCTAATTCTAGAATGTTTTCATCACCACCACAAGATACCCCTGTATATATTAGCAGTCACTCTTCATTCCTTCCATCCACCTAGTCCTAGACAACCACTAATCTACTTTCTGCTTATAGATTTTATTCTAGTCATTTTGTATAAATGGAATCATACAATATGTTCTTTTATGACTGTTCTGCTTCACTTAGCATGTTTTCAGAGTTCATCACATTGTCACATGCATTAGTACTTCATTCCTTTTTATTTCCATATAACTTTTTATAAGTTACAGAGTATTTTACACTTTCTTTTTTTTATTTTTAAAGATTTTATTTATTTATTTGACAGAGAGATAGATCACAGGCAGGCAGAGAGAGAGGGGGAAGCAGGCTCCCTGCTGAGCAGAGAGCCCGATGTGGGGCTTGATCCCAAGACCCTGAGATGATCCAAAAGGGTACCTGCACCCCAATGTTTATAGCAACAATGTCCACAATAGCCAAACTATGGATAGAGTCCAGATGCTGCCAGAGCTGCCAGAGCTGAAGGCAGAGGCTTTAACCCACTGAGCCACCCAGGTGCCCCTATTTTACACTTTCTTGTAAAACTTTCACTTCTGTCCCTTTACAAACATATTCCTTTAAAAAATGGTTTGGGGAGGGACGCCTGGGTGGCTCAGTTGGTTAAGCCACTGCCTTCGGCTCAGGTCATGATCCCGGAGACCCGGGGTCGAGTCCCACATCGGGCTCCCTGCTCGGCGGGAGGCCTGCTTCTCCCTCTCTCGCTCCCCCTGCTTGTGTTCCCTCTCTCACTGTGTTTCTCTCTGTCAAATAAATAAAATCTTTAAAAAAAAAAAAAAAAAAAAATGGTTTGGGGAGTATAATAGTGATATTATTCTTATTTAAACTCTCAGGGTTATAATCCTACTCATATTCACTATATTCCTGCCTTGGACATGAGATGATCAATACCAGCAGGCTCTTCCTTGTTTTTTTGCTTTTTTTGTTTTTTTTTTTAAGATTTTATTTATTTATTTGACAGAGAAAAACACAGCCAGAGAGGGAACACAAGCAGAGGGACTGAGAGAGGGAGAAGCAGGCTTCCCGCTGAGTAGGGAGCCCGATGTGGGGCTTGATCCCCGGTCTCCAGGATCATGACCTGAGCCGAAAGCAGTCGCTTAATCAACTGAGCCACCCAGGTGCCCCCGGGCTCTTCCTTGTTAACTTGAATTTTAAGAGAACTGTAACTTTTTAAATACATCACTGCATTCCCTCCTAAGTACTTTTAGCTCTAAAATTCTGTTATTTTCTGTCATCTTGCTTTACTTGTCACTCTTTTAAGTGAGCTTTAAGGCTAACACTCATGTATCCGAATGGTCATTTTACCAGTATTTTTTAAAAGGAATTTCTATGTAGAAAAAAATTATTGCCTGGGCATTAAAAGCAAAAGGGAATGTTCTACCCACCGTCTTGTTAAAACTAAAGTCAGATGTAAGAGAATCAAAACAAAACAGGAAAGTAGCAAAGAAGACCATTTTATTTATTTATGTTTCAAAGACCATCACTTAAAAATTTTCTTTTAAAAAAAATTTATTTATTTGACAGGGAGAGATCACAAGTAGGCGGAGAGGCAGGCAGAGAGAGAGGAGGAAATAGGCTCCCTGCTGAGCAGAGACCCTGAGATCATGATCTGAGCTGAAAGCAGAGGCTTTAACCCACTGAGCCACCCAGGCACCCTTAAAATTTTTCTTAATTTTAATTTTCTTTATTTAATAATTCTCTTTATGATAATAGTAATCTGTAACATAATAATATACATTCAACCCTTGAACAACATAGTTTTGAACCGCATGGGTCCACTTATGCAGATTTTTTACAGTATAGTGCTATAAATACGTTTTCTTTTATAATTTCATTTTCTAAAAATTTTAATTTCAATATAGTTAATATACAGTATTTTACTTTCAGATGTTTAACACAGTGATTTGAGAAAATGAATTTTGTTGTTTAAAACAAGGTGGGCTGTGGCACTTTGTTATGGTAGCCCTGTGAAACTAATACAGTACTAAACTGTATTGTGTATCTTCTGTGTACAAACTGCACAAACATTTTATTGAACTCTCTAGAATGTTGCTAGTTCTTACCATGTGTGAAGGGAAAAAAAGGAGGGAATATGTAGGGGAGGAGCCAGGAAAGCCATTCACGAATGGTATGCTATGTCTTCTTTCCTGTTGTCCACAGACTTTAGAATTCTTTCCTTATAACACTTACTCAGCAGGAAGCACTTGGCATTTTTTTTTTTTTTAAGATTTTATTTATTTATCTGAGAGAGAAAGAGGGTGGGGAGAGATAGCACAAGTAGGGGGAGTGGCAGGCAGAGGGAAAATCAGACTCCCTGCCGAGTAGGGAGTCAGATGTGGGGCTCTATCTCAGGACCCTGAGCTCATGACCTGAGCCAAAGGCAGAGGCTTACCTGACTGAGCCACACAAACACAAACGTCCCTTACTTGGCATTTTTAATACTTCTTAATCGGCTAAACTTCTTGCTCCTGTGGGCCCTGGATATAAGTGAAGTTAAATCAAAATTGTCTAACTGTAGATTGACATTCTGGTATTACATGGCACTTAATGTTATGCAATACTTCCTTTCCATATGACTATAGTCACAACAATTTCAATTATTATTTTTTCCAGCTCAGACTAGCACTGTGTTAACTGAAATTAGGGAGAACAGAAAGGGAAATAGCCATTACCCAGGCGTAGTAATCACTTACTATCTCCCACTAGTTCTCTGAACTATTCTGGATGCCATATTGGTAATATAGTTGTTTATGAAAAGTCTGCTTTCAGTTTTAATTGATTCAACAAATATTGTGTACCTAAAATATGCCCATTACTTCGCTAGAATTTAAGTATACAAAGGTGAATACAGCATGATAGTGTCCTAAAGGAGTTTGCACTTTAGTAAATACAACAGAGGGAATAAATGCATCAATAGAATAAAAGATGAGGGAAATAAATGACTATTTCAGTCTAGTAAGAGATCCAACTTTAGTTCTGAATTGGAGTGATAGAATTACTAGGGGAGCATTTTAAGAAGAGGTCCAGATTACACCGTGAATCAACCAGTTCAGAGTTTTCATGCATGGGGCCTTTGATTTTATGTCTACAAAAGCTCCTTTATGGTCCCTCATACTCATGAGGTTGGAATACAGAGGTGTAATGGATCCTAAGTATGGTAAGTAAGTATACTTGGCACTCAAGTAGAAAGTTAGGTGATGGTCCATATGCTAAGGATTGCGTATCAATTTTTAGGGTAGAATGTGTGTGTGTGTGTGTATAGTGTGTGTAGTTTAAGAAATATTATTAGTGTCCCAAGCTGTAAATGGAATAAATAAGATAATATTTTAAATCAAACTAAGAACTCTGAGAGGTAAGTGACAAAAACCCAACTCAAATTACCATAATCCTAAAAGGGCATGTGTGGGCTTATAGTATGGACAAAGGTGGGATAGCGCCTCTAAACTATGCTGTCCAACGCAGTAGCCATTTGCCATATATGACCATTGGCCACTTGAAATATGGCTGGTCTGAGTTTAAATTTGCCCTATGTATAAAATACACACTGGATTTTGAAGAATTAGTATAGAAAAAAATGTACCGTATTTTATTAAGGATTTTCTCTACTGGGGTGTCTGAGTGGCTCACTCAGTTAAGTGTCTGTCTTTGGCTCCAGTCATGATCCTCAGGATCCTGGGATTGAGTCCCATGTTGGGGAGTCTGCTTCTTTCTCTTATTATTACCCTCTGTACTCCCTCCCTTTCTCTCTCAAATAACATCTTAAAAAATAATTTTTTATAATGGATACATGTTGACATGATATTTTAGATATGTTGGGCTAAATAAAATATTTTGAAAATTTGTATTAACCTGTTTTACTTCTTTTTAATATGGCTACATACGTAGCTCACATTATGTTTCTGTTGGACTGCATTGTTCTGTGATCATTGGAAACAGGGGCTCTGTGCCTATAGGACTGCCTTTCATTTCTGCTTCTTTCTGAGTGTCAGCCTCATTTCCTCTAATTGCAGAGGACTTTTCTCCTAGAAGCAGGAACCTGGGCTTTTACAGGGTCTCTCCTAAAGAGGAAGGGCACTTCTCTTCCAGATCCCATTTTGAAAACCCTACGGAAGAATTTTAATTCATGTAGCTGGAATCATGAACCAATCGTTGTGGCTGAGATAATGGAGTAATGCCACAATTGGTTGTACTTGGGCCAAGTGTCTATTCCTATAGCTGGGTCAGGACACAAGATAAAGTGGTTAGTTATTACCAGAACTGCATGAGTAGACAAGGAGATTAATTTACCAAAACAATAGTGATAACTAATGTTTTTTTAGTGCTTACTGTGTGCTAGGCATTATGCTAAGCATTTTTACATAGATTATCATTTAATAGGTGCAACAGCTATTTTGATGTAGTCTGATGGAATCTTAGATGTAATAAATCTTGAACCCATATATTCTCCTGATCTTTCCAATTTTAATAAATAAATGAATACACAAATACTTAAGCTACATAACCCAGGAATCATCCCTGATTCATTCCTTCCTTCCCCTTGCCTTTATCCATTTTATTTATGTTAAACAATTAACTCTTACTCTCTTCTATATCCATGCTTCACACAGTAGCCAGAATAATATTTTTAAACATAAAGCTTAGATAAAGTGCTGCAGGGAATGAAATTTAAATTTCCAGTATTGTCTGGCTTCTGTTTAGCTTTCTAATTCCATCTTGTGCTATACCATCTCTCACTATGCTTCAGTTACATAGGTCTCCTTTCATGCCGAGCTCTTTTCTATCTCTGGCTTTCCATATTCTGGGAATGATTTTCTAGTTTTCTGAGTGGCTAGTTCATCCTTATCCTTTATACAGCTTTAGAGAGACTTTATCCTGAAAATCCTCTAGAAAATGGATCTACAAGTTATTCTTTTAGCATCTCATCACACTGTTTCCTTTATTGTACTTATAATATCCATTTGTTTATGATGTGACCATTAACTCATGTATAATCTCCAGGATTATATCAAACTTTGCTGACTTGTTCACTGTTCTAATCCTAGTACCTATATAATATCTGGGAACAGGGTAAGTGTTCAGTAAATATTTGTTGAATATGTGAATGAATCTTTATTTTACAGATGAGGGAACTGAGGCTTAGAGAAGGTAGAGAACTGATACAAGTCATACAGCATGAAGTGATAGAAATACATTCCAAATCCAGACAGCTTGATTACAGAGCCACCGCCATTAATTGCCTTACATAAAAAAGGAACTGTTATAGTGGGCAGACAAAACAATAAATGTCTAATAGTAGAAAGCACTGGTCTTGGTATTAGAAGTCTTGTGTTCATTTCTGGATCTTCTGACTGGAGTGATCCTATTTGTCTACATGACTGAGAGTGGAGGAGGGATGTTATCCAAATAATAATTGGAAACTGTACCAGAATTGGAATAATCTTGGAAAGGGGTGAGGGCAAATAACAAGTGTCTACCATAGAATACTAGTATGTTTTTACAGTACACGGAGAGATTACTCATTTCTTTCTTTCTTTCTTTCTTTCTTTCTTTCTTTCTTTCTTTCTTTCTTTCTTTCTTTCTTTCTTTCTTTCTTTTAAAGATTTTATTTATTTATTTAACAGAGAGAGAATCACAAGTAGGCAGAGAGGCAGGCAGAGAGAGAGAGGAGGAAGCAGGCTCCCTGCTGAGCAGAGAGCCAGATGCGGACCTCGATCCCAGGACCCTGAGATCATGACCTGAGCCGAAAGCAGAGGCTTTAACCCTCTGAGCCACCCAGGCACCCTACTCATATCTTTCTTAGAGCCAACACTTTTGACTCTATCTTTTGCAAATGACTAGAAATTTTGAAATGTAATATTCTCTGATGGATATTAAGTTTGGAATAAAATTATGGGGACAGTTGGTATCAAGATAATTGCTAAATGTGAAATCCGAGAGAAAAGACTGATAGTTAGAATATGATAGTATTTTCTACTTTAATAATAAAAAGCGTGGATAGACTGGATGTTAGGATTCTTTTCTCTCTTAGTATAACTGACTCCATTCATTTCAAAAGTGTGTGTAGTATATACAGTAATTGTCCTTTAGTATACTATAAGGTTAAAGATCATAGCATTTGGTTTTCCTGATATATTTCTGAGAATATACATTTTTTTAAACTTGTGGCTCTATCTAGGAAAGAATATTAGTGATTTTATCCATCAGCTCTATTTATTAGTTTATTAATTTATTTATTAATTTAGTCAAAAATTATTTTTTTACAAGATGTATACTTTATAGGGGAAAGCCTCATTTTTGTGCTTTCTAAATAAATTGTATAACTTATTTATACAGAGGAATAATTGGGATTATCTGTTTATAGTCTTTTTCAATTTTCATTTCCACTGGCCAAATACAGTTCACATAGTAGTCAACATTACTTGAACTGATCACGATTATAAAGCTGCCATGATGCAGGGCTTTTAAAAAGGCTTTCCTTCTTAAAGACTGCAGTCTCATTTGAACAGAAATATTTTGCAGTAAAAGATTTATCAGTCTTTTTTCCCTCTTATGAATAAATCCAGCAAAACTGGTCTAATATGGTCAAATTTCCAACACATTTGTTGTCTTTTTTTTTTTTTTTTGATTTTATTTATTTGACAGCGAGAAACACAGCGAGAGAGGGAACACAAGCAGGGGGAGTGAGAGAGGGAGAAGCAGGTTTCCCGCCAAGCAGGGAGCCCGATGTGGGACTCGATCCTGGGTCTCTGGGATCACGACCTTGAGCCAAAGGCAGTCGCTCAACCAACTGAGCTACCCAGGCATCCCTGTTTCTTTTCAAACCTATAAACCAAGGCAAGTAAAATTCACTTCTCCTAAGCCACATTCTTGAGTTTAGCTTTTACCATCTTCTCTCACATTCTGAAAGCCTCATTCTTTAGAAATGAAACATAATTAGAAAGGAAAAAACTTAAAAGTCATAGTTAATGGTGAAATATGGGGCTAGAATTTAGAGATTCCGCTTTCTTCTTGATGAGTTCTGATTTATTCATACATTGCATACACTCGTCAAACATTAACTAAACATTTCTTTATATGAGAAATAAGCATCAGATAGAGTAGAAAGTACACAGGACCCAGGTGTCAAAAGACCAATATTCAAATCCTTAATCCTCTTTGTATCCTTGATTATGGCAGAGACAAATAGCATTTATGAGTCATGGTTCTTCCTTGATTTTTAAGGCGAGGATAATAGAATTTTCCCTATTTGCCTTAGAGGTTTATGGTAAAGCTTGAAAGAGTTCTGTAAATTATAGCTTTCCATATATATGTCAAATATATTTCTTATTATGTGCATGGAACTGCTTCAATATGGAAGATTTAAAAATCATTCTTTTTACTATACTTTGGTTTACCAATCCATTTCCTGGAATCATTTTTTTTCACGACTTTATATTTTTAGAGCAGCTTTAGATTTACTACAAAACTGAGAGGAGGATACAGAGAACTCTTAGATACCATCTGCTCCCACACATGTATGGATTCCCTCATTATCAACATCTTTCACCAGAATGGTACTTTTTTTTAAAAGATTTTATTTATTTATTTAGAGTAAGAGAGAGCATGCACAATTGGGGAGGGAAGAGAGAGAATCTCAAGCCAACTCCCTGCTGAGCACAGAGCCCTACTTAGAGCCGGCTTGGTCTCATGATGCTGAGATTGCGACCTGAGCTGAAAACAAGAATTGGATGCTTGGGGTGCCTGCATCCATACTGTTATATATAATATACACACATTCTCAGTTGTTGAGCATCTGCATTCCACTCAGGTCATGATCCCAGAGTCCCAGGATTGAGCCCCGCATTGGGCTCCCTGCTTGGTGGGAAGCCTTCTTCTCCCTCTGTCATTCCCCCTGCTTGTGTTCCCTCTCTAGCTGTGTTTCTCTCTGTCAAATAAATAAATAGAATCTTAAAAAAAAAAAAAAAAGAATTGGATGCTTAACTGACTGAACCACCCAAATGCCCCACCCCTCCACTTTTTTTAAAATTGAGGGTGAACATACATTGATACATCACAATCATCCAAAATCCTCCAAAACCTTAGGGTTCACTCTTGGCGTTATACATTCTGTAAATACAGAAAAATGTGTAATGACATATATCCATTCTTTATAATATCAAACAGTATTTTCACTGCCCTAAAAATCTTCTGTGCTCTGCCTGCCTGTTCATTGCCACCCCTTCCCCATGCAATCACTGAATTTTTAAAAATTATTCCCATAGTTTTGCCTTTTCTAGAATGTCATATAGTTGGAATCATATAGTATGTAGCCCTCTCAGATTGGCTTCTTTCACTTAGTTATGTGAATTTAAGGTTCCTCCAAGTTTTTTCATGATTGGATATCTCATTTATTTTTAGTGCTGAATAATATTCTGTTTTCTGGATGTGCCATAATTTGTTTATGAAGAATATCTTGGTGTTGTCAGTGTTCTGGATTTTGGCTATTTTTGTAGATGTGTAGTGGGATTTTGTTGTTTTAGTTTGCATTTCCCTGATAGCATATGATATTGGACATCTTTTCATATGTTTATCTACTGCTTATCTGTATATTGTCTGTGGTTAGATCTCTATTAATGTCTTTGGTCCATTTAAAATTTTTAAAAAAATTATTTAAACATTTAAAAATTTAAATTCAGTTAATTAACATATATTAGTAGTTTCAGAGGTATAGGCCTATGATTCATCAGTCTTACACTCAGTCTCATTACTTCATGTGCCTTACTTCATGTCTATTGCCCAGTTACCACATCCACCCACTGAACTCCCCTACAGCAACCCTGAGTTTGTTTCCTAGGCTTAAAAGAGTCTTTCGTGGTTTGTCTGCCTGTCTGATTTTATCTTGTTTTATTTTTTCTTCTCCCCTCCCCATGATCCTCTATTTTGTTTCTTAAATTCCACATATGAGTGAGCTCATATAATTGTCTTTCTCTGATTGACTTCTATCACTTAGCATAATACCCTGTAGTTCCATCCATGTCATTGCAAATGACAATATTTCATTTTTGATGGTTGCATAATATTCCATTGTTTTATATATAATATACACACATTCTTACATACACACATATACACATATACATACCACCTCTTCTTTATTCATGTGTCAGTGGACATCTAGATTCTTTCCATAGTTTGGCTATTGTGGACATTGCTGCTATAAACATTGGGGTGCATGTGCCCCTTTGGATCATTACATTTGTATATTTGGGGTTAATACCCATAGTGCAATTGCTGGGTCACAGGGTAGTTCTGTTTTCAGCTTTTTGAGGAACTTCCATACTGTTTTCCAGAGTATGGCTTGCATTCCCACCAACGGTGTAGGAGGGTTCCCCTTTCTCTGCTTCCTTGCCAACATCTGCCATTTTCTGACTTGTTAATTGTAACCATTCTGACTGGTGTGAGGTGGGTATCACATTGTGGTTTTGATTTGTATTTCCCTGATGTTTGGCCCACTTTTTAATTTGGTTGTTTGTTTTCTTATTATTGAGTTTAAGAGTTCCTTGAGTATTTTGGATAACAGTCTTTTATCAGATATGTTGTTTGCAAATATTTTCTCCCAGTCTCAGCTTGTCTTCTCATCTTCTTGATACTGTCTTTTGCAGAGCAGGTATTTTAAATTTTAATGAAGTTCAGCTGATTAGTTCTTTCCTTCATGGATCATGTCTAGTGGTATATCTAAAAAGGTATCCCTGTACCCAACTTAATCTAGGTTTTCTCCTGTGTTATCTTCTAGGAGTTTTATGGTTTTGCATTTCACATTTAGGTCTGTGATCCAGTTTGAGTTAATTTTTGTGAAGGGTATAAGATATGCATATAGTTTTAGTGTTTTGCATGTGTATGTTTAGTTGTTTGAGTACCAATCTGTTGGAAGAAACTGTTTTGCTCCATTGTATTGCCTCTGCTCTTTTGTCAGAGTCAGTTAATTATATTTATAAGGGTCTATTTCTTTTCTTTCTGCTCTGTTACTTTGATCTATTTGTCTGTTCTTTTTGCAAATACTACACTATCTTGGTTACTGTAGCTTTCTAATAAGTTGACGTAAAGTAGCATCAGGCTTCTGTTGCTCTCTCCGCAACACGGGTGCGGGGGAAGGATAACTGGACCAGCCTGTTATCCTCCGGGGGCTGAGCGAGATGGTAAGTGTCGGTGGCCCGGCCACCCCCCTGAAACCGGAAAAGAAACCACACCCAGCCGGGAGTTGAGTCAGACATCAAGGTGCAGCAATCTCAGCTTTATTGTATCAGAGACACAGTTATATAGAGAGGAAAGGAGGGAGTAAAAGAAGTAGCAGAGGCCAATAGGAGCTCATTAGTGGCTATCACTAAGGCCTTTGGCAGATTTCAGGCTGGACTGCGGGGTGGGGCTAAGTTCGCCAGTCTGCCCGCAGGCTAAGAGCTGAGGGCGGGAAGATTCAGCTAGATCACAAACGCGGAAGTATTCCGGAGAAGCCCAAGAGGCCACCCCAGTCGACTTCCACTAATGGCCGCAAACTAGCGGGTGCCAGGAGGTCCCAACAGTTTTCCAACTTTGTTCTTGTTCTTCAGTATTGTATTGGCTATTCTGGGTTTTTTGCTTCTCCATATAAACTTTGGCGTGCTGGGTATTTGATTGGGATTATATTGAATGTTTAGATCAAGTTGGAAGGAAATAACATCTTGACAATATTGAGTCTTCCAATCTATGAATAAAATCTCCATTTATTTAGTTCTTTTGTTTCAGTCATTGAAGTTTTATAGTTTTCCTTATAGATCTTGGACATGTTTTGTTAGATTTATATCTATGTATTTCATTTTGTGGGGTGCTAATGTGAATGATACTATGGGGAGAATTTCAAATTCCACTTTCTATTGCTAATATATTTAGAAAACAATTTACTTTCATGTATTAACCTTGTGTCCTATGACCTTGGTATAATTGCTTATTAGTTCCAGGAGTTGTTTTGTTGATTCTTTCAGATTTTCTACACAGTCATGCCATCTGCAAACAAAGAGTTTTATTTCTTCTTTCCCAGCTTGTATCCTTTTTTCCTTTTCTTTTCTTTTCTTTCTTTCTTTTTTTTTTTTTTTTGAGATTTTATTTATTTGACAGAGAGAGAAACAGCCAGAGAGGGAACACAAGCAGGGGGAGTGAGAGAGGGAGAAGCAGGCTTCCCGCTGAGCAGGGAGCCCAATGTGGGACTCGATCCCCCGTCTCTGGGATCATGACCTGAGCTGAAGGCAGTCGCTTAACCAACTGAGCCACCCAGTCGCCCCCTTTTTTCCTTTTCTTACCTCACTGCATGAACAGTGAGTTCTAGTACAGTGTTGAAAAAGAGCGGTAGCAGAGGACATCCTGGTTTTATATGTGATCTTAGTGGGTAGGCTTTGAGTTAATCACCATTGAGTATGATGTTAGCTGTAGATTTTTTTTGTAGATATTCTTTATCAAGTTAAGAAAGTTCCCCTTTAGTCCTAGTTTTCTGAGTGTTTTTATCTTAAATTGGCATTGAATTTTGTAAAACGCTTTTTCTGCATCTATTGATATGATTATATAATTTTTCTTTTTTAGTCTGTTGATATGATGGATTATAGTAATTTAGTTATTCTGAATAGGACTATATTTATTAAAGGAATTGACTCAATAACCAGTAATCTCCAAAATAGAAAACACCAGACCCAGATGGGTTCACTGGTAAATTCTACCAAATATTTAAGGACGAAATTATACCAATTCTCTATCATCTGTTTCATAATAGAAGCAGAGGGAATACTTCTGACTCACTCTGTGAGGCCAGCATTACTCTAATAGCAAAACCAGACAAAGACATTACAAAAAAAATAAAACTTTCGACCAGTATTCTCATGAATGGAGATGCAGAAATCCTCAACTAACTTTTAGCAACATCAAATTTTAAAAATGTATAAAACGAATTACATAACATGATCAAGTGGTATTTATTCCACATATGCAAGGCTAGTTCTGCATTTGGACAGGATGGCCAGAACTGGTTGAAGTTGAGTTTTTTCCCTTCCCCCAGGTCAGTTAGGCTCTGGCTAACTAGTTTTCTCTGAAGGCAGAGCTTGTTAAGAACAGACTGTTCTGGTATATTGAAAAATGGTTCTTTTCCTGTTCCCCTGGAAGACTGAGAAGTTTCTTTGGTATTTACTTTGGGAATCTCATTGAGCTCCTTGAGGTAAATCCCACCATATCATTGGGCATCCCATGGCAGAGTCCTCCGGGAGCTTTTAAAATAAAAATTGAATGCTATTCTTTTTTTTTTTTTTTTTTAAGAGCTTACAATTTTTTTAGGTAATCTCTACATTCAACATGGGGCTCAAATATACAACCCTGAGATCAAGAATTGCATGCTCTACCAACTGAGGTAGCCCAGACACTCCAAATGCTATTCTATTTATCATTATTATTATTGAGATATAATTGATGTATAACATTGTGTCAATTTAAAGTGTATAGTATGTTAGTTTGATACCTTTATATATTGTAATATGATTACTCCAGTAGTGTTAGCTAATGACTTTGTCATGTCATATACTTATCATCTTTTTTGTATTGAGAACTGTTAAAATTTTATCTCTTAGCAACTTGAAGTTTATAATATAGTAGTGTCGAGTATAGATACTATATTGCACATTAGCTGTCCAGAATTTATTTATCTACTAGTTGTAAGTTTATACCTTTAAACAACATCTTCCCAATTCTCCCACCCTCCAGCCCCTAGTAACTATCATTTTACCAAACTGTTTTTACAAGAGTGATTTTTTTTTTTTTTAGATTTCACATCTAAGTGAGATCATACATTGTTTTTGTATCTGTCTTCATATGTATGTGTCATTTTCTTTTCTGATTTATTTCACTTATCATAATGCCTTCAAGATCTATCCATGTTGTCACAAATGTATTTCTTTTTCTCATGGCTGAATCATATTTGTGTGTTTGTGTACATACATGTATATCTCACATCTTTATTCATCCTTTGACAGACACTTAGTTGTTTTCATAACTTGGCTATTGTGAATAATGCTGCAATGAACATGTATTGCTCTCCGCAACACTGGTGTGGGGGAAGGATAACTGGACCAGCCTGTTATCCTCCAGGGGCTGAGCGAGATGATAAGTGTCGATGCCCGGCCACCACCCTGAAACCCGGAAAGAAACCACACCCAGCCGGGAGTTGAGTCAGCCGTGAAGGCGCAGCAATCTCAGCTTTATTATATCAGAGACACAGTTATATAGAGAGGAAAGGAGGGAGTAAAAGAAGTAGCAGGGGCCAATAGGAACTCATTAGTGGCTATCACTAAGGTCTTAGGCAGATTTCAGGCTGGACTGCTGGGTGGGGCTAAGTTCGCTAGTCTGCGCGCGGGAAGATTCAGCTAGATGACATACGCGGAAGTATTCCAGAGAGGCCCAAGAGGCCACCCTAGCTGACTTCCGCTAATGGCCGCAAACTAGCGGGCGCTAGGAGGTCCCAACAAACATGGGTGTACAGACATCCTCTTGAGATACTTATTTCAATTCCTTTGGATGTATACCCAGGAGTGGTATTGCCAGATCATATGGTGGTTCAATTTTTAATTTTTTGAGGAACTGCCATACTGTCTTCCAATTGGTTGTATCAATTTGCATCCTCACCAACAGTATAGAAAGGTTCTCTCTTTGCATCCTCACCAACATTTATTATCTCTTGTTTTTTTTTTAATAAAAGCCACCTCTGGAGTTTTTATTTTCTAGCTTTGTCTATAATGAGCCTCTAGCACTTCCTCAATCATACTTCAGGTTTTCCCACTATGCACTGGTTCCTGTGGGAGTTTCCATTTGTGAATCTCTGTTTTAGTAAGTCACAGCTTCATATCCACCTGTTTATTCTTTGGGGCAGCACTTTGTTCTGTGTTTGAGGAATCCAAGAATTGCTGATTTTTTTCGGTATGTTTAGCTTTTTAGTTGTTTAGATGAGGCAGCAACTTCAAAGGTTTTTGCATGTGGAACTGGAAACCAGAAGTCTCTGGAAACATTTTAAGACTTTGTCATGATTTAAAGTGATTTGAAATCCCCTGAAGATAGATTATACATAACAAAGACCTTACTGTTTCAGTTTGGCTTCTTTATATTCTCTATCAATAGTCCTGATTTTAGGATTGGGAATTGTTCTGTAAGAATATAACAAAATGGGACACCTGGCTGGCTCATCCTGTAGAGCATGTGACTCTTGTTCATGGGGTTGTGAGTTGGAGCCCCACATCAAGAGTAGAGTTTACTTAAAAAATGTATAACAAAGCAAAATGACTTTTTCCTCTAGAGATGAACTATGTAATTTATAAAAATATTTTTAAATAACTCAGATGTCATATTTATAAAATGAATATTATAGTTATACTTAATATTGTTTTATGATATATACTTGATATATACTTAAGTATACAGTTAGAGATGGATTTGTAGTCTGTAACATTAGATATTTAGGGGTGCTAAATAATTTAATATATTAGAAAATAAATGCAATATGTAGATTTCTATTTGAACATATATCTCACTAAATTTGGGAGATAGGTTTTGGGGGAAAGAACATTAGACGAAGATGGGATTCAGAAAAATTGAGATTCTAATCCTAACTATGGAAAGTATAGTTTAGTGATTAACTGCATAGATTTTTGGGTCAGTCATATATATATATATTTTAAGATTTTATTTATTTGACAGAGAGAAACACAGCCAGAGAGGGACCACAAGCAGCGGGGGTGAGAGAGGGAGAAGCAGGCTTCCCGCCAACCAGGGAGCCCGATGTGGGACTCAATCCCAGGTCTCCGGGATCATGACCTGAGCCGAGTGCAGTCACCCAACCAACTGAGCCACCCACGCGCCCCGGGTCAGTCATATTTTTTGAATCCCAGTTCTGCCCCTTTTTTCTATGTAACCTTAGCTAAGTTTTCTAATCTTTTTAAACTTTAGTTTCTTTAACTTAAGAAAGAGATAATTATAGTGCTTACCTCTTAAGGTTGCTCTAAGGATTAAATGAGAAAATACACTCGAATTATTTAGCAGTTTATTAGTATCATCTTTACCATCATCCTTGTTTTCATCACCACCACTAATGCTACTAATTAGCAACTCCCACCAAGTCATTTACTCTCTCTAGGTATTTATAAATGAGAGGACTAGATTAGTTGATTTCTATATGCTGATTATTATTATTGTTGTTGTTGTTAATGTGTTTGAGAGTGCTCTGTTAAAAGCCTGAATAAACAGAGGGCATCATCGTCATCATCTTAGGATTGTTTGAGTTCTGAATTGTTATGACAAAAATGAAAAACCATCTGTGACATGAATCTGTGACTCTCCTATTTTATCTCAAAACTGTGACTAAAGCAAGAGAGAAATTTGTGTATCAATCTCTTCACCCTTGCTTTCTTCATTATTACTCCATATTTACCCATTGTATATAGCAAATTACAGAAAACAGGGTTCCTTAAACCAAGACCAAAATGTGAAGAGGAGGAAGCCACAATAATAGCAGATATATACATAGCCTTACCCTGTATCAGATAGGATGCTAAGAGCTTTTTGTGATTGCTATTTAATATGCATATATATATATATATATACACACACACACACAAACATTTAGAAAATTAAACCTTTCCCCATTGTACTTCTACCTTAATCTTTATTCTTTGCTTAATTTTATCTCTTTAATCTTTTTTTATTTTTATTTTTTTAAGATTTATTTACTTATTTATTTGACAGAGAGAGAGAGAGAGAGATCACAAGTAGGCAGAGAAGCAGGCAGAGAGAGAGGAAGAAGCAGGCTCCTCCTGAGCAGAGAGCCTGATGTGGGCCTCGATCCCAGGACCCTGAGATGATGACCTGAGTCGAAGGCAGAGGCTTTAACCCACTGAGCCACCCAGATGCCCTCCTTAATCTTGTTTTAAAAAAGATTTATTTATTTGAGAGAGAGTGAGTGCGTGTAAGTGAGGAGAGGTACAGAGGGAGAGAGAATCTCAAGCCTACTCCCAGCTGAGTTCTGATCCTGACATGGGACTCCATGTGGGGCTTGATCTCAGAATCCTGAGATCCAGCAAAGTGCTGACATATTTTTTACTTCCCAAACTTCATGTCCCTGTTTGAAGTCCCTCTTCTCCCTCCTTTCTGTTATCCCTAGCAATCTTTCACGGCTTAACTCAGACCTCCATCTTGAAGCTGTCTAATCCGTTATAGCTAAAATGGCTCCTTTTTTTGGTATAAGCACTAATATGGCAGAAAATGTTTTTGCTAAATAAACACTAGTGCTTTTTTGTTTGAATACACTAAGATTTTTTTCTCGTAGGTATTGAAGGTAAAGTTCTTTAACAGCTGAAAATGAAAAATAAAAATGGTATAATTTATTTCAATTTAGAATAATTTGCATAGGCCTTTTTGTATGGCTTTAATAGTTTAATAGTAATTCTGGAGTAATTAAAATGATTAGGTAACCACTGAGGGTGACTTCTGTCATTTTATTTTATTTTTTTTTATTTTTTTAAAGATTTTATTTATTTGACAGAGTGAAACACAGCCAGGGAGGGAACACAAGCAGGGGGAGTGAGAGAGGGAGAAGCAGGCTTCCCGCCGAGCAGGGAGCCCGATGTGGGACTCGATCCCGGGTCTCCAGGATCATGACCTGAGCCGAAGGCAGTCGCTTAACCAATTGAGCCACCCAGGTGCCCTGACTTTTGTCATTTTAAAAAGAAAACCTGGAAGAGTGTTCAAATTTACTCTTCTGTCTTCTTTTTTATGTCCTCTGAACCACTTTCAGTACTCTTCTAGTTCCCTTATATATTTTAAAAGATAAGTAAATAGTATTTATCAGAATAGTAAGTGACCAATGGAGAGATTTTAAGCGTCTCTGGGATATAGATTTTTCTGCAAGATAACTACTATAAATAATAAAAAATAGTAAACCTATGAACTATTTCTTGAAACCTTAGCAAGTTGTTTAGTTAGACTAGTTGCATTAATTATGGTGACTTAGGGGCCATTAATAAATGAGATTGAGTTCTTGGGTGGCTCAGTCATTAAGCTTCTGCCTTTGGCTCAGGTCATGATCCCAGAGTCCTGGAATCGAGCCCTGCATCAGGCTTCCTGCTCGGCGGAAAGCTTACTTCTCCCTCTCCTACTCCCCCTGCTTGTGTTTCCTCACTCACGGTGTCTCTCTCTGCCAAATAAATAAATAAAATCTTAAAAATAATGAGATTGTTTCTATTCCACAGGGACCAAGAACCCCTATTTATGAAGAGAACATCTTTTAAAAGTTGCTTGTGGCACATTTCCCTTGAATTCCCAGTTAGATCACAAAAGCCTGAAGTATAATACAGTATAATGTTCAAAATACCATTTTTAGGAGCTGGGGAAAGGATGAAGCACGAGCTACCAGAAGTAGTCTTGGTCTTAAGAAACTTGTATATGTGGTGGGAAGGAAGGTGGGAGGGAGGGAGAGAGAGAGAAAAAAAAGAGAGATTGAGATTGATTGATTCTAAGGAATTGCCTCGTGTGATTGTACAGCCTTGGCAAATCCAGAATCTATAGGATAGGCCTGAAGGCTTGAGACCCATGGAAAAATTGCAGTTTGAGTCCACAGGCATTCTGCTGGCAGAATTCTAGCTTACCTCCAGGGAGGTTGGTCTTTGTTTTATTAAGGTCTTCAAGTGATTCTTTGAAGCCCACCCATATTAGGGAAGGTAATCTGCTTTCAAAGTCCACTGATTTAAAATGTTAATCTCACCAAAAGACACCTTCAAAAAAGATCCAGAGTAATATTTACCAAATATTTGAACATTGTGGCCCGGCCATGTTGACACATAGAAAAATTAACCAAATTACCTTTTTTTTTTTTTTTTTTTTGCTTTTTGCTTCACTTTCTGCAAACTCTCATCAGTTTATCTTCTACTTTATTTTACAGATCTCTTCAGTTTTTCAGTTCACCTTGCATCTTTCATGTTTGAGGCTTTTCTCAAATCTGTGATCCTTGATTGTCCATTTTTATTTGAAAGTGGTACTCACCAAACGCTGGTCACAACTCTGTACTCACGGTTAAAGCTTGTAGCTATAGGGTGAGTGGGGGAATCCTTCAGTAGTCGCAGCATCTTTCAACTTTTTCTCTTGTGCTGGTCAGATACTCCAGATTGTTATAAGCTCTTAGCCTGTCCTGTGAGCATTTTGGGAGCTGAATTGAGGAAGAAGTCTTTATATTCAATGTGTAAACTTATTTTCTTTGCTTTTAGTATTTTTCCCTACTTTCAGCTGTAGCTAGTACCCTTCATCCAGAGAACTTCTTTTTAACTCTCTCGAGGAAGTAAACCACAGTCTTCTGGGATGGGGAAAGGATAGTTGCCGGCTCTATGGAGTGAAGTGTTTGAGGGTTCATTTTCTTTAATTGACTTCAATTAAACCCTTTCTTGGTGTTTAGTTCCACCTTCAAAACTCACTTCCAGAGGTAACTGATACCACCTATTCCTAATTGTTTTGCTTTCTTGGCTTTTCTTACTTCCAGCTAGGGATTTAAGTTTCACAAGTTAGTTCATGTTTTTCTCTGTTCCAGCTTGTAATTTCTTTTTACTGTTTTCTTCATTCCCATATTCTTTCTTCTTATTGGGTATATGTTAAAAACTCCTTTATGGTAGTTTTAGATTTTAAAAGCATGTATAAGTTATGCCTGCATTCAGTGTGTCAGCTTTATGTTTCTTAAAACTTATGGAAATTTCCAAACACATGCAGAAGTAGAGAGAATAGTATTATGAGTCCTCATGAATCCTTTTCTTAGCTTCAGAATGATAAGTTGTGAATATATGGACAGTTTTATTTATATTCCCTCACCTCCTCTAGATTATTTTATAGCAATCATAGACCTCGTATCATTTCATCTATAAATTCTTTTGCATATCACTCTGATGATTAAGATTTTTTTTTTAAAAAACAAAACTATAATGCCATTATCAAGACCTAAATAAATCTAATAATTCCTTGATATCAAATATCCACTGAATGTTCCGATTTCCACAGTTTTATCCCTAATTTCTTTTAATATTTGATTTATTCAAATTGGTATTAAAATAACGTCCAAAGCCTTTTTTTTTAAATAGGTGAGGATTTTAATAGACATTTCATCAAAGAAGATCTACAAATGGCTCCTAAGCACGTGAAAAGATGCTTAACACAGTCATTAAAGAAATACAAATTAAAACACAATGAGATACCACTACACATCTGCTATACAATACATATACACATTCTCAGTTAAATGGCTATAATTTAAAAGATGAACAATAGCAAATGTTGGTAAAGATGTGGAGAACCTGGAACCTGTATTACTGGCAAGAATATAAAATGATGCAACTACTTTGGAAAACAGCTTTCACAGTTTCTTAAAAGGTTAACCATAAATTTACTATAGTAGTTCCACTACTAGGTATCTACCCAGGTGAAACATATGCTCATGACTATTAATACTGGCATTATTCATAATAGTCATCCCTAGAAACAATACAAATGACTGTCATTTGGATGAATGCACAAACAAAATGAGGATTTCTCTACAATGGGATTCTATTCAACAATAAAAAGGAACAAACTACTGATATATGCTACAACATGAAAAAACTTCAAAAACATTATTCATTGAAAGGAGCCAGACGCAAAAGACTACATACATTTTTTATAAGTGTAATGTCCATAAAAAGCAAATTTATAGAACTAGAAAACAGATGAATGATTTCCTATGGTAGGCACAGTCTTTTTTAATCTAGGGGTTTTCTCCCTTTCTTTTGCCTTTTGTTTTTCAGTGAATACTTACCTTTTTATCTTTGGCTTTTTCTTGACTCACCTAATGCTAACGTCCTCTATACTGCTTCCCCTCCATAGTCAGTAAATGAAGCTTCCCTATCTCTGGTCACAATGTCTTCTCCTACAGCTTAAATTTTCAACTATTTAATTTGGTTGATGTAAATATTAAATCAGAAAATGCATGTGAATAACTTAGCATGATTTATGGTATGTAGTTTGTGTTTAAATACCTGGTATGTATATCAAGATTTGGAATCAATAGGGTACACACACGATGTAGGAGTGCTGACAATACTGACTCCATCTTTGGCTCTCCATCTTATTCAAGTCTAATTGATGATTTCTCTTGGGGCTACTTGGTCTGGGCCCATTCAAGGTTAATATGCATATCTTAGACGTGCCCTCCAAGGCCCAGATAAAGGGAGGCTTGTTTTGGCTTCCTATGAATCTCTTAGAGATAACAGTCTTTTCCTTTCCTGATACACAGGTGGTGCTGCAAGATATAATTAAAGGTTAGCTGTCAATTAGATGCCTGCAAACCCTTTGATCTTACAATAGTACCCTTCTGTATGTCCCCTTACTCTAAAATCTGTGGATTAAGGTTTGGATTTTGTGGAGAATAACTATGCAGTTGTCATGGATCATCCTCCGCCTGATCTCTGCCCTTTCAGTTACCCTGAATAAAACTCTGTAAACTGGAGTTGCTTGCTTTGTTTCCCACTCGTAAAGTACCTTCTCTGTTTGGGGGACTCTACTGTTCTTCCTCCACTTTCTAACACACGGTGGGGGGTGGGGGGAAGAGAGAATGAGAGAGAGAGAGAATGCAAAACAGTCAGAACCACAACTTTTTAAAGGAATTGGCACCTGTAATTGTGGGGGCTGGCAAGACTGAAATCTGTTGGGCAAGGAGGCAGACAGGCAGATAGGCTGGGAATTCAGATAAGAGTTGATGTTGCAGTCTTGACTCTTAAATCTAAAGGTCAGGCAGGTTGGAAACTCAGGCAGGTTTTCTCTGTTACAATCTAGGGTCTGAATTCTTTCCTCTGGAAACTCGAGTTTTTCCACTGAAGTCCTTCAACTGTTTGGATGAAGCCTACCCACATTATGGCAGGTAAACTGCTTTACTAAAAGCCTACTGATTTAAATGTTAATAACTTTAAAAAATTACCTTACTAGCAACATCTAGACTGGTATTTGACCAAGCAACTGGGTACTATAGCCTAACCAAGTTGATAGATAAAACTAATCATCACAGTATCTGTTATCATCTCTCCATTTAATTTTCTTTATTTAACACTGAGTTAATGGACCAGCTTTTTAATAGCACTTGGGGAGAAGAGCTCAAAGGACATTCAGCAGAAATCAGGCTCTGATGAGCTAGGGCAGTGGTTTTCAACTATGGCAGTTCTCGGTCCAGAATGCACATTAGAATCATCTTGGGGAGGTTTTAAAAAGGAGAACGGGTCCTTTCACACAACATTTGAGACCCAGATGATTTAATTTGTTTGGGCTGAAAATCTCTGAGCTAGACAAAGCTTATATCCCTTGCTACCAAAATGTCACCTGAAATCTTGTTAAAATGGAGTCTCAGTCCTATACAGAGTAAGAACCTAGAAGAGTCAGAGATGTGCCCCAATTCCATTCAATATTTGGGTTCCAGTGTTAGTTCTGGTAAGCTACAAAAATACTGTAAAAAGATGAATTTTGGTTCATTTTAGATTCAATTAATAATTGATTTTATCAATAGGTTTTCCTGTCATATCCATATTTATAATATGCCATGGCAGTGTGAAAAAGTGAGCATAAACTTATATTGCCTTGGATTTTTTCTGAAAGGAAAGAGTGACTTGATAAGTACTCTGCCTTTAATGTGGAATTTCTCAGCTATCAGATTAATTGTATGAATTTGGGGAAAATGAAAGTTTAACATGTTCTGAGACCTTTCCTAGTTGACAGACAATTACATTTAGAATTTATGCTGTTTAAAAAATGACAGTTGGTGATTTGGAATCTTAAGCAAGAAGATTTTTCTTGAAATATGAAACACCCAAAGTCAGTGAGACAGATTCAGGAGGGACTCAATTTCCTAAATCTAACTTCTTACAGATAAAAGGTCCTGGAAAGGTAATGCTCTGGGTCATTACAGACAAAGTAAGGCTGCCTTACATTGAATCCCATGCTTTGACATTTACTTGCTTGGGGATTTTGGAGAAATACCTTTCCAATGGCCAGTTTCGGTATTTTAAAGTAGGTCACATACCAACCTGATGTGTTTTCCTAGAATGAAAATAATAACCCATTAAAATGCTTAGTATAAGGGCACCTGGGTGGCTCACTTGGTTAAGTATCTGCCTTTCACTCAGATCATGATCCCAGAGTCCTGGGATCAGGCTTCACAAGAGGCTTCCTGCTCAGTGGGGAGCCTGTTTCTCCTTTTCCCTCTGCCCCTTCCCCCTAACTTGTATTTTCTCTCTTACTCTCAAATAAATAAAATCTTTAGAAGAATGCTTAGGGCAGAGTATTTAGCAATTCTTCTTTCGAATGAGCAGAAAGATATGACCAGTATGAATGTCCACTTGCAATGATTAAAACCAGCATTGAGTTCTTAGCATAGTAATTCTTGTACATAATTATAAAATAAATTACAATAAATAAATAAATTACAATAAATTACAATTAATTTTATTTATTTATATTTTGTATTAATATATAATGTATTATTTGTTTCAGGGGTACAAGTCTGTGAATCATTAGTCTTACATAATCCACAGCACTCACCATCACATACCCTCCCCAATGTCCATAAACCAGCCACCTCGTCCCTCCCCTCCACACCCCCCAGCAACCCTCAGTTTGTTTCCTGAGATTAAGGATCTCTTATGGTTTCTGTCCCTCCTCAGTCCCATCTTGTTTCATTTTTTCCCTCTACACCCCATGATCCACCACCCTGCCACTCAAATTCCTCATATCAGAGAGATAATATGATGATTGTCTCTCTCTGATTGACTTATTCACTCAGCATAATACCCTCCAATTCCATCCACATAGTATTTATAGCTTTCATTCCTTTTGATGGCTGCATAGTATTCCATTGTGTGTATATATATACAAGCCCCACATTGGGCTCTCTATTCCTCAGGAAACCTGCTTATATATATGTATATGTATATGTATATGTGTATATATATATATATATACATACACACCATATCTTCTTTATCCATTCATCTGTTGATGGATATCTAGGTTCTTCCCATAGTTTGGTTATTGTGGACATTGCTGCTATAAACATTCAGGTGAATGTGCCCCTTCAGATTACTACACTTGTGTCTTTAAGGTAAATACCTAGTAGTGAGATTGCTGGATCATAGGGTACTCAATTTTCAACTTTTCCAGGAATCTCTGTACTGTTTTCCAGAGTGGCTACAACAGCTTGCATTCCCACCAACAGTGTGGGAGGGTTCCCCTTTTTTTGCAGCCTCACCAACATCTGCTGTTTCTTGACTTGTTAATTTAGCCATTCTGAGTGGTGTGAGGTGGTATCTCACTGTATTTCCCTGATACTGAATGATGTTGAGCTCTTTTTCATGTGTCTGTTGGCCAATTGAATACCTTCTTTGGAGAAATGTCTTCATGTCTTCTGCCCATTTCTTTTTTTAAAAATATTTTTATTTATTTGACAGAAAGAGAGAGAGAGAGAGAGAGAGACAGTGAGAGACTGAACACAAGCAAGGGCAGTGGGAGAGGGAGAAGCAGGTTTCCTGAGGAATAGGGAGCCCAATGTGGGGCTTGATCCCAGGATGCTGGGATCATGACCTGAGTCGAAGGCAGGCACTTAATGACTGAGCCACCAAGGCACCCCTCTTCTGCCCATTTCTTGATTGGATTATTTGTTCCTTGGGTGTTGAGTTTGTTAAGTTCTTTATAGATTTTGGATACTAGTCCTTTGTCTGATAAGACATTTGCCAATATCTTCTCCCACTCTGTTGGTTGTCTTTTGGTTTTGTTGACTGTTTCCTTTGCTGTGCAGAAGGTTTTTATCTTTTGTCTTTTTTTTTAAAGATTTTATTTATTTGACAGAGAGAAACACAAGCAGGGGGAGTGAGAGAGGGAGAAGCAGGCTTCCCACTGAACAGGGAGCCCGATGTGGGACTCGATCCCGGGTCTCTGGGATCAGAGAGGGAACACAAGCAGGGGGACTGAGAGAGGGAGAAGCAGGCTTCCCACCAAACAGGGAGCCCGATGTGGGACTCGATCCTGGGTCTCTGGGATCATGACCTGAGCAGAAGGCATTCACTTAACCAACTGAGCCACCCAGGCTCCCCAAAAGGTTTTTATCTTGATGAAGTCCCAAACCTTCATTTCTGCTCTTGCTTCCCTTGCCTTTGGCAATATTTCTAGGAAGAAGTTGCTGCAGCAGAGGTCGAAGATATTGCTACCTGTGTTTCCCTCAAGGATTTTGGAGGATTCCTGTTTCACATTGAGGTCTTTCATCCATTCTGAGTCTATTTTTGTGTGTGGTATCAGGAAATGGTCTAGTTTCATTCTTCTGCATGTGGCTGTCCAATTTTTCCAACACCATTTGTTGAAAAAGGCTGTCTTTTTCCATTGGATATTCCTTCCTGCTTTGTTGAAGATTAATTGACAGTAGAGTTGAAGGTTCATTTCTGGGCTCTCTATTCTTTTTTTTTTTTTTTTATTGTTACTAAAATTTTTTTT
>PITA01020879.1:0-33815 GCA_004023965.1 Spilogale gracilis | reverse complement strand
CAATTGCACTACTGGGCATTTACCCCAAAGATACAGATGTAGTGAAAAGAAGGGCCATATGTACCCCAATGTTCATCGCAGCAATGGCCACAATCGCCAAACTGTGGAAAGAGCCAAGGTGCCCATCAACAGATGAATGGATAAAGAAGATGTGGTACATATATACAATGGAATACTATGCCTCCATCAGAAAGGATGACTATCCAACTTTTGTAGCAACATGGACTGGAAGAGATTATGCTGAGTGAAATAAGCCAAGTAGAGAAAGTCAAGTATCGCATGGTTTCACTTACTTGCGGTGCATGAGGGGTAACCTGGAGGACAGTGGGAGAAGGAAAGTAAATGGGAACTAGGGTAATCCAGGGACAGAAACAAAACAACAGACTTTGGACACAGAAACAAACTGAGGGACTTAGAGGGAGGGGGGTGGAGGGATGGGTGAGCCTGGTGGTGGGTACTGGGGACACCTAAAGCGTGGAGCACTGGGTGTGGGTAATGGGGAATGAATCTTGGAATACTCAAAAAAAAAAATTTAAGTAACAACAAAAAAAAAACCAAAAAACGCAAACCTTTTGAAACTTGATAAAACGCCACTCTCAAGAAAGTCAAAGTCTCTAAGCAGGGCAAATACCCGTGCGCAGACACACAAACACACATAGAACCACAAAGCCCATCAATGTCATAATGCTGAAAACTAGAGGTAAAGAAAAAAAATCTTAAAAGCAGCTCAGAGAAAAAAAAAAGAGACATCAGAGTTAGAGATTAGCATAAAGGCCAGCGGATTTCCATTAGAAACAACACAAACTGAAATGTAAATAAAACAACTTTCAAGACTGAAACATAAAACTGTCAACTGAGAATTCTATACCCAATTAAAATACACTTACTTCAAAATGAGGGTCAGAAAGACTTCCTCACACAAATAGTTGACAGCATTTATTGCCATCAGACCCATACTCCAAGAAATGTTAAGTATTTGTGTAGTAAAAAAGAGTTTTACTTCTTTAAAAACTAACTTTTTTTTTTAAAGATATTATTTATTTATTTGACAGAGAGAAACACAGTGAGAGAGGGATCACAAGCAGGGGGACTGAGAGAGGGAGAAGCAGGCTCTCCGTGGAGCAGAGAGCCCAATATGGGGCTTGATCCCGGGTCTCCAGGATCATGACCTGAGCCGAAGGCAGTCGCTTAACCAACTGAGCCACCCAGGCGCCCCAAAAACTAACTCTTTAAAGCAAAAATGTCTTTTAGGGTAATACATGTAAAAGCAAAATCTATGATATTAACAACACAAAGGACATGCACCAGATACGCGCTGTTGTAAACGTCTTAGACTACAATGTATGATAATACCTGGAAGCACACAATGATAAATTAAAGCTCTGTATTTTAAACCATAAAGCAACCTCCCCACACACACACAAAAAAGGCAGGAAAACAGAGATACAAGCTAGTAAGGTAAATAGTAAAAATAAAATGGGATCAGAAAAAAGGTCAATAAATCCAATAAAAAGGGCGCCTGGGTGGCTCAGTGGGTTAAAGCCTCTGCCTTCAGCTCAGGTCATGATCTCAGGGTACTGGGATCGAGGCCCACATAGGGCTCTCTGCTCAGCAGGGAGCCTGCTTCCTCTTCTCTCTCTGCCTGCCTGTCAAATAAATAAATAAAATCTTAAATCAGTCAATCAAAAAAAAAACACAAGATGGAACAAATGGAAAACTAAGAGCAAAAAGGTAGATTTAAACCCAAGCATATAAAAAAAATAACTTGAATAAAAGCAAGAACAAAAAAACCCTAAGCATGCCAATAATTACCCACGAAAAGTAAATGGTTGAAGTCAGAGAAGGAAGTAAAGTAACTTTGAAGAATTTTCTAGTCCACACCCTGCTGTCTGTGGGCCGAGTGTAGAGCAAACCATCCTGCCATTGGTTGTCTTCTCCCATTTATAGATGTATCATCAACCACTAATACCAAGTTAAATTTCAATATCTGGGGCGCCTGGGTGGCTAAGTGGGTTAAGTGACTGCCTTCGGCTCAGGTCATGATCTCAGAGATCCAGGATCAAGCCCCGCATCAGGCTCCCTGCTCGGCGGGAGGCCTGCTTCTCCCTCTCTCGCTCCCCGTTTGTGTTCCCTCTCTGGCTGTTTTTCTCTCTGTCAAATAAATAAAACATATATATATATATATATATATATAATTTATATAAATATATAAATAAATAAATAAATAATAAAAATACAGAAAAAAATTTCAATATCTGAAACAAGTCTAATTTTCAGGGATTCTGTTTTACACAACTTGAGTGTAAATAAGTAAGCCTTGAACTTCTGCTTTCTGGAGTAGGATCATATGGTCTCATTTTATTTTTAAACATGTCATTTTTTCCCAGAATTAAATTCTTAAAAAGGGCGTATACGTTTTTGATGCTTTTTTATTAACAAATTATAACACTTATATACGTAAATGTCTTATTTTCTTTTTTCATATAGAAGTAGGCTTTTTTCCTACAGTATTCATTTTTTGAAAGAATCATACATTTGCAGGGTTCGCAATCGACAACGCACCAAATACCTTAAGAAAAGGCCTTCCTCTTACTCCTGACTCCTTCATCCACGTTATCCAAGCCAATATACAACCACTATACTTTGCTATTCCAAAGGTTTTCTTTGATGCACATACAAGATACTATCATTAATAGTTTCCCTTTCCACCTTTCAGTTCTACAAACATTATTACCTTTTTCTTTACAAGAGATTCTCTCTCTCGGTCTCTTTTCTTCCATTCCTCTGCAAGAGCCTGCATATGAGCCAATTCTTTCTGCTTCAGCTATAAGAGGAAGACAAACAGTCACAGAAAACACAGATTTCCAACACACAAATCAGCTGTTCTGTGGAAAGGAATTAAGTTTCTCTCAGGATTCTCTTTTATCCCTAAACCAAGAAAAGAGAAGGCCTTAGGCAAGAAATACGCCCATATGAGAATAAAGCTAACTTAAGACCTGTTCTCTAACTCTCTTGTTTCCAGACAGATGATTCCAGGCTCCAGGAGGGTATAGGCTACCTGAGGGCCAGAAACTAAAAGAAACATTCAAGCTTTCAATCTCTGCCTTCTAACTTTCAGTCCAAATTATACCCCAGAGTCATGGAGAAAGTTTAGGGGAATCCTTCTGCATGGCTTCTGCCCAGCTGTCATGGAGTTATTTTTTAATTCTGTTTTTCTGTAAGAGTAAAGCTTTCTGGATATTCAGAGGGACTGGGTAGGATACCCATGGAACAGAGAGAGAAAAGCCTTACAGAGCAAAAAGCAATGTAGTTAGTAGAAAAAGTAACCTGGTTTTCAAAAATGTCTTCCTGCATTTCTTTCCACATTTCCAGCTCCAGTGCTGCTTTGTATTCTAAGGTTTCTCGAGGCTCTGTCTGGACTTCTGAAGGACAAGGTGCTGGAGGAATGGAAGATGGCTTCTGCTGCACAGCAGATAAACCCTGAGATGTGAACAAAAACAAACTGAAACTCACATGCTCACACATGGAGCCCAAGAGACCCACAGTGAGGAGTCAGGTTTCACTTTCAGGGATAGATACTGACCTGAGATGAATCAGAGACGAGAATCTCACGCATTTTTACGAGCCCATAATCTTCGAGAGTCACTGTGTAAGAAAGATCCATTATCCTGTTGTTTGACCTATAGATAGAATCAGAAATATCTTAAAATTCATGGAAGCCCTCTTCTATTAGTTCACCTTTCATTTCCCCGATGCTATAGCAGTGACTTGCTCACATTTCTTATATGTAACACTCTTGCTACTCTGACTGCAGTAAGTTCTATAGGCTTCAATCAACCTTCCATATACAGGATCCTACTTGAGCATAAACACTCTAACTAGTACATATCCATATAAAATGACCTCTAACACTGTAGATGTGGAGAAACTTAAAATCATAATGCCTGTAGGTAATCACTGCTAGACTTTCATTTCCTTCCTCTCCGTTTTACGTCCGTGCAAAGGAACATGCACTCATACACATTAAGATCAAGCCATTCTGTCCCTTCTTCTCCATTTCCATCTGGACCATTTTTCTGATGTTGTCAACATTAACTCAAAATATAGTAAAGTTAAAGTTAAAAAAAAAACCAATTTCCCTCATCTTGATTATATATAGATTATTCTGAATTCTTATTCTACTTTTCTCCTTGAACAACGCGCTTGGACATAAATCTTTTACTGGATGTGAGTGTCGCTTCAGGGTAATTCCTGAAAATTGGGTTAATTAAAAATAATTTTTATTATAACGAGGATTTCTCTATCAGAGAACTACCAAGAACATTTACAAAACTGTTAGAGGAAAATACAATGTTGGCTACAAAAAACATAGCTTTGTCTAAATCCAGTCTATTTCATAAATCAGTGGTCAAAGACAACTTCAGTAAACAGAACACCCACACAAGCAAACCCTTAATAACCAAGTCTCACATTTCCTTCTAATCTCACATGGAGACATGAATAAAGCAAAAGGAAGCATTATCTTATCTAAGTATCCTAAAACTTTTCTGTCTACAGAGCAGGGCAATACAAGTTAATATTCATAACCCATAGTTTTAAAATAAGTAGTCACGATCTGATTATTTTCATGATGTTCTATTTATGCGACCAATGTTTTTTGTTTTTGTTTTTTAATATTTTGTTTATTTGACAGAGTCAGAGTGAGAGAAGGAATACAAACAGGAGGCATGGGAGAGGGAGAAGCAGATTCCCCGCTGAGCAGGGAGCCTGATGTGGGGCTCCATCCCAAGACCTTGGGATCATGACCCGAGCCGAAGGCAGATGCTTAGCTGACTGAGCCACCCAGGCACCCCAAGAATGCTATTTTTAAAAGAATTTTCGGTTCAATAGAGTATCTGATATTGTAAAACACCTATTCCCAGATCCTCCAGTGAGTCAAAGTTTTATTCACCTCTTTACTCTCGGCAAGTAATTAGAGGTGGCAACAGTAAGGGAAGGGATTTCAACACTGCTTTTAGATCTCAGCTTTTTGCTGAGCCTGATTTCTTTCTACATTCTAATTATGCTTCAAAAATCAAGGCATGTGATATACATTGTTAAAGTTTATTTAAACATCTGTTACTGAATTTAAAAAGATCACTCAAAAGATGTCTTTTGTGAAAGACATGTGAACTTCAGTTTTTCACTGTGTCAGTAAATCCCAGGGCAGAAAAACAATCCTCTTTTTAAAGTGCCAAACGGGTGCCTAGGTGGCTCAATCATTAAGTGTCTGCCTTCCGCTCAGGTCATGATCCTGGAGACCCGGGATGGAGCCCCACATTGGGCTCCCTGCTTGGCGGGAAACCTGTTTCTCCCTCTCTCACTCCCCCTGCTTGTGTCCCTCTTCAGCTGTGTCTCTCAAATAAATAAATAAAATCTTTATGGTGCCAAACACTCTCAGAAATGAGATTTGAAGCAAAAGTTAAAAGATCTGTCTAGTAGAACAACAAAGACAATGTAACAATGTATTATAAATGTGACCTTGACTTACTAAATTAAAAAAAAAAAATTGCCAGAATTTACAACTGTCAGGCTTAAGAAGGGGTGGGATATACTTAAGAGCCTATGTATTAACAGTCTCATCAGTACAGTGGTACCTGAAAGCCATGAAGGGCTACAAAGCAGATGAGAATATAGCCCCCATCACGCAAAGGTGAAAGATGAGAACAGAAATGACAGGAAAGAACAAGGTCGTAGCCAGCTAATGAGAAGAAAAGGCAAGCAAAGACCAGTTCTGGGAAATGCATTACCCCTGGGCAGCTATGAAAGGCACACTTTCACTGTAAGTTTGACGCCAACACTGTTCACCACTGGAACCTAAGAAACGAGTTTTTTCTGAAGACAAGACGTTAGAAAGCTGAATTCTGGCGATTCCCAGAAGTAAATCTTTACTCATTTTATCCTTGTGCCATAATTCAACCAGCAATGGAATCCTGAAGGAAGAGAGAAACCAGTGTTCATAGCTATCATTTCTCAGCTAAGGCACTAATGTCTTTGAGTTCCCTAAATGTATTCGAAGATGATTTGTTACCTGGATCAGAAAGGCTCAATTCCACAGGTAACCAACAGAAAACACTATTACATTTTCTACACCTCTTTCTGTGTAATAAAGAAAACCCTTCAAATACTATTCTTTTTTATTCTTCCTTCTTCCCTTTAAATCAATATACAAATTTGAATTGCAATACCCTGAGAAAGTAAAAAGACGTTTCAGATCTCATTTTTCTTCACAAATCCAATTCAGACGGCTGGATTAACATTTCCATTTTATACAGATGACAAATCAGAAAAAACAAATAATACACTACAGTCATCTGGCGAATCAAGAATAAAAACTAATTAGCTTGCTCACATTTATCCCCACGTATTCTGAAAAAACAAGACCACTTTTCAAAGTTTCTGCTTTATTCTCAGATTATATTAACACAGGTCTTACATCCAAATCCAGACAAGTAAGATATGAAAATCTACAAATGTAGATATATGGAAATACCAAATGTAGATATATGGAAATCTACAAAGAGCCTCCATAACTTCATAAAACTTGGTAATGGAAGGACAAATGTCACAGACATTCCTAGTACATTTGTTCCTAGGTTTTCCCACACATTGAATGCTGTGAGTCGAAAACTCTAGGAATTCCCTTTTGTTAACAGGATATCAATGTTTCAAGAGTGACTTCATAGCAGACACAGCGTCTGTGTATTACCTTAAGAAGGTGTCCTGCAGCTGATGAGGGAGAGTTGCAAAATCAAATGCACAGTAAGACTGTGGAAGAAAAACCTCCATGTTTTTGCGAACTTCCACTGGAGGATTGGTCATAATAGGAGCTGCACTACCAAAGAATGGATAGGAGTACCTAGAATGTAAGAAAAACGAAATCCTGTGATCCATTTGACAGATAAGATTTATAGTCTCTTTTTAAAAAATACACCATGACTACAACAAATACAATTTTTAAAATTGGTCAACGGTACAGATACGTGATGGCTTTCGTCCTAACACTGATGTTAAAATGCTGCAAACGCTGTCAGTGTTGATATAAAAATTACAGCAATTCTAGAGAAAAGCATTACGTGTATAGCACTAGTTCCCAAAGCTGCTTTACAAATGATTCTAGAATGACCTTCTAGGGAAGAAGAATTCTGGTATTTTGAAGCCAACGACAACAAATAAGGAAGAGATCATCATTTTGATCCATTCTAAGTAAGACTAAGATTTAGGAATGACAGTGCGGCCACTCCACAAAGACCAAGCTGCTATTTGTTTAGGGCTTGAGGGCCCGGGATCCCATCTTTTTTATCTGGGCCCTCCCAGGAACAAATAAGCAGTTTGGGGAAGACAGTAAACATTGAAAAAATACCTGCTGAATTTAATTTCAAAGTTTATTTCCTTTATTCAATAATGTTTTGATGTTTATGGGCTTAAAAAAACTCTTGGTGCCAAAGGGGTGCACCCATGGCATTCTGTCTTTGAGAATCAAGGATGAAAGCAGATGAGTCAATGAGTAATGACAGTCTTTCTTCCTGACCTTACAGAAACAAGGCCAGATTAAATGGAAGGCTGCTGGACTACTGCAGAACTTACTTTGTATTTCAAGCCAAATATAAAGACAACATAATGCTCACTTCAATTTCATCTTGTACCTTGATAATGGGAGCTTAAAGCCTAGTAGTGAAAGCTTCTTCTACAACTACGAAGCCTGTGTAGTCACTCAATTCCTACACAATTACACATCCACTGAAATCAGGTCATCTCACAAATCCCATTATGTAGTTGCCAGCTGTGGTTTCATGATAGTTTGTGAAAGCATGACACCATAAAACTCATCAAACTCAACGTTAAGCAGTGTTTTTAAAAATGCCGTAAAAGGACTTCCAGGACAGAACCAATGGCCCTTATTATCAGGTGAATTCTATTAAAGTATGTAAGTGAATCTGTACCCTCGATTTAAGATACTCTCCCCCTTTTCTTTGCCAACTGGACTTCTAGCCTCCCCCACACACTGACTCCTTTCTCAATCTGTCTTCTTCTCAAGGCTGAGCGCTTTGTTTACGTGGTCCATAAACCCCTAATACCAGGCACACTGCTCAATAACGTAGGCATTTCATGATTAAACTGATGGCCTACAGGACAGGACTGAACCACAGAAACTACGAGCACCTACTAAGTGGGCTGGTACAAGGCTTCCCCGGCACAGCTTCTAATTTCAGATCATCCCAGTATTTCTACGCTCTGACTAATAGCACCTCTAGGTGCCCTGAGATCACAGTCTCTACCAGCAGCAGTAAAGAGATTTCAGTTAAAAAACTAGACCGAGAAAGACAAAGAGGTAAAGTAGAAGATCATTAATAATTCTCTTTCTAAAAACCGTTTTAAGAGATGTTCTAGAAACCTTCTGAGAAAAGCTTTGAGAGAAAAGCCTTTTTTTTTTTTGACCTCCATTTTCAACTAACATTTTCATAATGATTCTCAGTGTCTAACAAAAGGCAAAAAGCAAAACTGAAGCTGTGACGGAGAGACACCTGTTCTGTGAATTCACCATCAGACTCAGGGTTGGGTCCCTTTGATTCTGTCCATTATTCACACCAAAGCCCAGAGAATTTTGGAAATAGCCTGCTAAGAATCTAACAATTGAAAAATGAGATACAGGTATGAGTTAATCTAAGCACTGGATAAGCAGTATGCCTTAAATACCAGCAGGGAGCACCATGTACTCATGGACATTCCTGCCAATGGCAGTGCCAAATGATAGAAAAGGTTTTTGCATTTTAACCACATAAGGAGCGACAACTTTTTTAATGCTAATGCTTGCTCCCAAGAAATTTATAAGGAAAAAGTAAAGACTCCAAACTAAAACACCTTACTGTATTACATTTAACATATATTTCAGCCAAGAAGTTGATGAAAATGTATCACTGTTAAAAATAAGCTAGTGAGTAAAGCCATTTAACTGACTGAAATACATACATATTTCAATTTTTCATATGAAACAGGGTGAACACATTCTACGTGCGGTTCAGTAAGTACGGTTCTTACAGTTTCAGTTACCAAGTGTAGGTATTAGAATACAACCTTCCATTATAACGAACTTTTATAGAAAGGTCAGATACTACACTTCCCTTATTTTACCTGTGATACCTTTTCCAGAAACAACACCTTTTAAGTTCAAGAGTCACTTTGCTTTTTTACAAAGGAGCGTGAATAAATTGGCATCAATACCTACAATTACTACTAGCCCTCCTACGACCAGTGCCGCCCTGGTTTAAGTTCAAAGTCATTAGGACAGAGCCTGGAGTCTCCTTTTCAGTTCAGGAGTTTAACAACTGTTTGAACATCTTTGGCGATAGTTCTCCTGCTGCAATTCCCAAAGTGAGGAAAGGCATTGCTCTTCAGAAAATAATACTTGAGAACAAAATCGGATCACACCTTAATATACAGTTGATTGGAAAACCAACTTCCAAATCATGGATACTCCTTAAGTCTATTGAAAAACAAAAATGATGTGATGTCGTCGGCACAGCAATCTTCTGTCCTGAGGCTGTTTCTGAAGCATGGGACGCAGGCACTGGTTGGGCCACGGAAGCAGGTACAGAAGAACCGAAGGCTAGAATGAACATACAAATTCCAAAGAAGAAATTCCACTTGGTAACAGTTTCTCTTCAGTTATTCACGTCACTTACAGCTATCTCATTTACATTAAATACGGCACTTTTAAAAAGATACCTCACTGGGGCACCTGGGTGGCTCAGTTGGTTAAGCGACTGCCTATGGCTCAGGTCATGATCCCGGAGACCCGGGATCGAGTCCCATATCGGGCTTCCTGCTCGGCAGGAAGCCTGCTTCTCCCTCTCTCACTCCCCCTGCCTGTGTTCCCTCTCTGGCTATGTTTCTCTCTGTCAAATAAATAAAATCTTTAAAAATAAATAAAAAATAAATAAAAAATAAAAAGATACCTCACTTACCTACAAGCAAGGGATTTGATCACTTGCTTTCATAAACATATGAACTGAGTCATCAACTTCTAAAAGTGACTTACTGAAAATGATGTAGGCTCTCATTCCCATCTTAGAGCTGTGTAAAAAAGAACTTACTCTTCACACAGACTGCAAAACGTAAAAGCATAGGCTACTGTCGCTGGGATGTGTGCCTTCATCCTGCCAGGCACCAACTTCTTCCCAAGAGGCAGTGACACTTAGAATTTGAAAGGTTGTACTCGAGACTTAGGGCAGGTAATAACATCACTTCGTAAGAAGTAGTTTTGCCTATTTTAGGCATATATGACAAAGCCTAACAAAAAGAGCTATCTAGTCCAATCCTATTACACACCAGAGATGTTTAGCAAGTAGCCCAAGTCCTACAGCTCTTCAGTGACCAAGTGAGTACTTGCACCTTAACTTTTGACTGCTAACCCACCATTACTCTACTTACACTAGGAAATCTAACTACAGGATCCTTATGCAGCAGATAAAACCATTCTGAGTCCCTCCTTTAACCGTACGATCAAAAAATGAGTATAAGGATGATTACCATAGGCAGTAAGCTCTCCTCCCTAAAATTCCAATGAATTCACAACATTTAAGTGTTTACTAGGTAAAAATATGTTTGAAAGAACTATTTTCTGTAATTTCTTCCAAATAAGCTATTGTTTCTAAAATAAAAGTAACTGAAAAATTCTCTCACTTTTTAGCAAATTCTAGGACAAAGTTATAGACTCAATTTAAATTTAATTCACTTAAAATTGAATTTTTTTTTACAACACCATACATTATTAGCTCTTTAAAAAAAAAAAAAGCTCACGATTTACTTACACACCATGAAGAGTCTCTTAATCATTATTTAGATGGCTACAAAACATACACCTAGAATATCTGTAAAAAGAACATCTTACCCTTTGGATTTGGTTTTGGGTCCTTATCATATTGCAAGCTTTCCACTTCACTTCCTGTTGCATCATCTTTTGTGGGAGGTGATGGGTTTTGAGGTGGAACAGGGGACATGCTTGGTGACTTCGGCGCAGTGAGTGTCTTCTCTTTTATAGGAGTTAAAACTTGCTTCTTTGAATGCTGTAGCTCTTGTTCATTCTGGGTCTTTAATTCAATTAAAGACTAAAAACAATTTTTAAAAAAAGTATAATTTGCAAAGCACTTTCCTTCATAATTAAGCAAAAAAAAAATGTGACGTTCTTTTTTAAAAATATAAGCTTCCTTTACCAGTTTGGATATTCCTAGTCTATTTTTCTTCATAATTTGCAAATTTTCTTATAGCATCTAGGACCAGAAAAAGGAAGATGAACAGGAAGGAAATATGATATCCAGAGCTGAGTACCAAAATGCATCCTAACTGGTAAGAAGGGATATTTGACATTGCAAGTCAGGCCAGGTGTCCCTGGGAATGGTTATTACCAAAGCAATACACAGTGGAGGCCTATTACTAAAACAAAAACGTACCTAAATTGATTTTCTTCCTCTCCTTTGTTCAACCTTCTTCTAAAAATACACACAAATACACACACACATATGTATAGGTACATAAACACTCACTTAGGTTTTCCTAGCTTTAATCCATAACCTACATAAAGATCAGTCCCTCAAGTGAGCTATACTCTGAAGTTGATTATATATAATCAAAAAATGTATATACATCCAAACAAATACCCATCTCTGTTGCCTAAAGACAGGAGGACCATAAAGCACCAATGAACCAAGAACTTTGTCTTAGCTTATGCAGAGTCAACCGAAACAATTACCATTAACACAGATTCCCCAAAACTAGGTCTAACAACTTTCTCTTTCCCAGGGGTTCCTTTTCTGCAAGTAACTGACCACAAGTTGGGGGTGGGGGGGGTGGTTCCTACTACATGAGAAGACTATATGGGGGCACCTGGGAGTTAGCTTGAGATTCTCGCTTTCTGCACCCTCCTAAGAATAAATAAATCTTAAAAAAAGGTAAGGGTCTTTTTTTAGGGGGGCACCTGGGAGGCTCAGTCAGTTACGTGTCTGCCTTTCGTTCAAGCCGTGATATGGGGTCCTGGGACAGAGCCCTGCATCAGGCTCCCTGCTCAGTGGGGGGGTCTGTATTTTGCTCTCCCTCTACACCTCCCTCTGCTCATGCTCTCTGTCTCTCCCTCTCTAATAAATAAAATCTTTAAAAAAACAAAAAAGACCATATGCAAAGGCTCTGTATAAACACTTAATGAAGTGCAGCTGGGAAGCCACCATACTTTTTAGAAAGGAAGTATCATGCAATGTAGGCCACTAATGAAGAGTAATAAATACGTTCTTGGGCAAGGTAACTCTTTTGAAGTTCAACTTTTAGGAGTAGTCATGAGTGACAGGGCAGTAGCTGGAGGAGGGGATGGAGGGTCACTACTTGCCTGGGCATCTACGCCTTCTCTCTGCAGAGCCACAGACACGCCGACGGTCGGGGCTAGTTCCACGGGGATAGGCGCAAGCTTTTGTTTGGCTCGGTTGGGAGGGTCAAGAATAAAGGCACCCTCGACTGTGACTGGGCGTTGGTTGATTTCTGTACTCCCCTTTTTTAGGAGTCCCATTAGGGGTACTTCTGTACTTCCAAGTGACTGGTCTCCACAGCAAAGATGAATCTAACGTGAAAGAGAAAATCAAAACAGGCTTAATATCCTCCCCTGTCTCCTCAATGCAGAAACTTAACAAAGTCAGAGGCGCCTGGATGGTCAGTCACTGAGCATCTGACTCCGGGTTTTGGCTCAGGTCATGATCTCAGGCTCGCGGCATCAAGCCCGGTGTCGAGCTCTGCACTCATGCTCAGCATGGAGTGTGGGGAATAGATTCTTCGGCTTGATGGTTAAAATTGTTGGTAAGGCATAAAACTTGCTGAGAACATAATAATAAAGTCATTCTCTTTCATTTTTTTCTCTCAACACTGTGTACTCCTAAATCACCACCCTTCTCTTTCGGGAGCTACAGTGACTTTAACATTTTACTATGCTGTTTCACAAACTATCCTGAATACATGAGTATAAACAGAAAACTAATACTTCAAGTATTTTTTTCTAACTCCATCTCAACATTAATCTAAACACAATTCTAAAAAAATAAGCTAGTGGATCTGGCCCTATTTGGCAACTAAAGTACCAGAAATAATTTTGTTTTCTTCACCCATAAAACATCTTTAGTGTTTCTCTTTCCTTGCTTTTCAGATTCTAGATATAAAACGGTGTTTGCCAGTACAAGGTAAAATAGAATACCTCTCGGGTGGACTAAACTGTTTATTCACAGATAGCTAATCAAAACTTCGACATTACCCCTTTTTGAAACTACAAAAAAGGGGGGGGGGCGCCCAGGTGGCTCAGTCACAGTTAAGCAGCTGCCCTGAACTCAGGTCATGATCCCAGGATCCAGGGATCAAGCCCCATGTAGGGTTCCCTCTCCCTCTGTTTGTTGCTCCCCCTGCTTGTGCTCTCTCTCTGTCAAATAAATAAAATCTTTAAGGAAAACAAAAAAAACAAACAAACCACAGGGAAAAAAATGGCTGCTGAGGTATATACTACAAATTGTTTTTTGTTGTTTTTTTTTGTTGTTGTTGTTGTTGGTTTTTTTTGCTTTACTATAGTATTTCATTTTACTATATGGGCAAACATGGCATTCACATGCACAATAAGCAATCACAACATGAAACTATTTTCCTTCTAATGCTGGCAATGACCTGTCACTTAGTTTTAATGTTATTAGGTATGATGCTGTTGGTGGGCTGGAGAGAAGGATTTTTAAGACTTAAATGTCCACAAGAATTAAACTAACAAGTCATTACTTCAGTAAAGATTGGCATGTGAGATATACAAAAAAATATTCAAGAGGTGTAGAAAGCTAACAACTATGTGAAAAGATGAAATGCCCGGAAAAAAACAGTTTACCATTTTATATAGTATTTTGCTGTTTAGTCTCTTGGGTTTGCTTAGCAGAATCAATACCAAAATTTAGTTCTGCTATACTTTTTTTTTTAATTTATTTACTTGGGGGAGGGGGCGCATGGTTAGGGGAGAAGGAGAATGAGGAGACAGACAACCTCCAGCAGACTCCGTGATGAGTGTGGAGTCCAACGCAGGGCTTGATCCACAACTCTGAGATTATGCCCTGTGCTGAAATCAAGAGATAGATGCTTAACTGAGCCACCAAGGCACATCCTAGTTCTACTATAATTCTTTATGTCCCTCCCCACCTCCCACTCAAATGTGTAAGCAAAATCTCAGGACTGATCACATTACGCAAATAGCAACCTAATCCTTTATTTTCACTCTCCCATTTCAGTCTGATTAAAAGCAAAAATATAATAATAAAATAAAACAGTCATTTTCACTAGGTAAGGTTTACTTTCAAAGACAGTCTAATAAAAAATTACTTTACAAAAGTACTCAGTTCAAAGGCAGGCTTTAGGAAGTTGTGTAAGTTCCTTACACAGTAAGGAAGTGTAAAAATCCTGAAATCCAGCATGTGATCTGTGTGTGTATACCTATATGTCCACCAATTAATGAAGAAATGTTCCCTGGGCCCACAGCTTTAGACGCCAGCTCCGTCATTTTTTTATTATAAATCCTAATGAGTGATATACATCTTTTCAGAATAACTACGTAAAGAAGTCAATCTCCTAAAATTCTGAAGATAAGTTATGCTAGGCCTTTAAAAGTCAGGATAATTCCTAAAAAGTGAAAAGATGTGGCAGAAAGATCATCTTTGCTATTTAAATAAGAATTTAGGTACCTCTCTGAAGTTTAAAAAAAAATCATCCCTAATAAAAAAAATTAAACAGGGGTGTGTGTGTGGCTCAATCATTAAGCATCTGCCTTCAGCTTGGGTCATGATCCCAGGGTCCTGGAATTAAGCCCCACATTGGGCTCCTTGCTCAGCAGGAAGCCTGCTTCTCCCTCTCCCACTACCCCCTGCTTGTGTTCCCTCTCTTGCTATCTATCTCAGAGCAAGGACAAGGACAATAAAATAAAAGTAATTTTCTGCAATACTTACCTGTAGTTTAGACTGAAGAGTCAGGTAAACACGAAGAATCTCTATGCTGCTACGTATTCGAACAGATGCTCTCTCTGGCTCAAAGTTTGGGTTGATTAAATCATTGAAGGGTTCATTTGTAACATCATTTCCCAGCAAAGAATAGTAAAAGAAAAATTCAGGCTGTCTTTCTGGAAGTTTCATGGTACATGGAATTAACTAAACAGTCAAGGAAAATGAAAAGAGTATTAATTAATAAACCACTAGATACTTATGCAAGCCTGACAAAGTCCAAGATATTTGCTAAAATGCTGATTTTTTATTTCTAAGTCTTAAAATTATTCCCTCAGAATTTCCACATCTCTGAAAAATTACAACCAAATGACTGGTTTAATTTTTCAAGGCTGACCTTAGAAAAGCCCAGAGACTAAAATATGGAGAGATTTCTGGGGTTTTTTTCAGGTTTACTTTTCATTCAACTGATCAATGAACGAGTTCATGGAAGTTCTTTTTTAGAAGATGCTGGTCAAGTATTTTAAACTGAGCTTTCTTTATTTCCGTATACTTTATCTTCTTACTCTGCCCCAATTTTCATTCCTAAGAGGAGGTTTTAAACAATCGTAATCCAAACCGTCAAATGTAACACCTCAGCCCAGGCCTTGGTGAAAAACACTTTCTAGCCACTCTGTCAAAACTGGGAAACCTGTGACTTAATAGTTGCAACAGGATACTTCCTTTAATAGGGGTGTTTTTGTGAAGCTTGTACTTTCATGGCCACATATGGCACAGACATGGATTCTTGGCCCACATGATATAAAATAATCTACAGACTAAGTGCTCACCAGCACGTTGTTGTAAACAGTTGTCATGTTCATCGATATAAGATGGTTTGGGTATAGCCCAGTGATCACGCAATGGGGCTGCTAAATAACGATCTCCTGACATGACAGTTACCAAAGACGGCCTGCTAGGCTGAGCAAAGTTACAGGACAGCGTAGAGTTCGTGACAATAAAAGAATTAACCACTTAGAATAAAACAGCCCCGTATTCAGCATACAGTAAATATTCAATAGTCACTGATTCTGTGTGAACAATAGATAATGGCTATTGTTTCATATAAAGTATACTTTTATATCTGAAGTAAATGTCTACTTTCACCCCAAACATTAAACTGTAACTCAGTAGGTTTTAATCAATTAGATGGAGCTAGACAGAACCAGCACTTACACACCCCCAGCTGTTGAGAGCAGATTCAGGATTAAGCCCCCAGTTCTGGTTCCATCAATGGCTTCCCGTGAAGCTTAGGATAAATTACTCGATCGCTCCGTACCTCTGCTTCTTTTAAGGTTGGAAGGATTGAAAGAGAGTTGGGTTGTCCAATTAAAGATTGGACAACCCCACCACCCAGCACAGAGGCAGCTCTTATTGGAATAGGGAAATGTCTGAGGCAAAAAATATAGTACACTTACAAGTGATTATTTCTGAATTTAATTAGACAAGACTTTTTTCTTTGGTTTCTTCCATCATCAGAAAGCAAAAAAAAAAAAAATTTAAGAACTAAAGATGGCCCTTACATATTTCATGGCATATCTAATTTGAAGTTAATTCTCACTAACAAAAGATCTTTTAAAAAGCCTTTAACATCTTTGTATTTGGAAGGTATTTTTAACCCTCAACATTCAGTATTTAAGAAAAGGAGCAATGCAAGATTCTCACTGTCCAGCCCTCCTGCCCCTCACTCCTCCATTCTGTAACATGAAAGCCTATGTCCTGAGTCACTGATGTGCGTCTGAAAAGGTACTGTTTCTTACTTTTGCTTGCTTGATGCTTTCTCACACTACCTTTCTCACTACCTTGAAGACAAAACTAAATGACTAACTTATAAAACCTTTGGCTTGTCTCTAAATACTGAAAAAACAATCTATCAAAAGATGAAGAGATTACTGGGCTCAATTTTTTTGCTTTTTTTTTTTTTAAATTATTGTAAAATACACTTAAGAGAAAACGTACCATTTTAACGATTAAAAAGTGTGCACCTCTGTAAGAGGAGTACATTCACAAGGCCGTGCATGCACTGGTCATCACATCTGGCTCCAGAATGCTCTCATCATTCCCAGGACAACACTACAACCATGAAGCAATCTCCTTTCCCCCACTTTCCTCCCGCCCCAGAAAGCACACGTGTGCTATGGGTCTCTGGATTCACCTATGTTAGTGTATTTCATATAAGCGCAACCACATATCACGTGGCCTTGCATGGCTGGCTTCTTTCACTCCGCATACAGTCTGCCCACACCGCAGCACCTGTTGGTACCCCACCCCGTTAGAGGCGTGTAATCTGCCATTGTACAGATATGGATTGGGTTTATCCATTCATCCAGTGATGAAGAGCGGGGTTGTTTCCTGCTGTTGGAGACTGTGAGTGCTGCTAGGTACATTGCCGTCCATATTTTTTATTTAAACATCAGTTTCGGTTCTGATGATTCACACCTAGCATGACCTTGCTGGGTTCCACAGTAATTCGGTTTACTCTTGAGAGAAACCTATTTAGCTTCATTTTTAGCTGAGAGAGCCAAGAGTCAGTTGTCCATCTGGTTTTTGCATTTTTAAAAACTAAACTGCGTGATTGGCCCAGTAAGACACCTTCTATTATCGAGAGCTGTTTTAGTTTTAGTTGTGGATTCAATAAGTCAATTACTCTCAACAAGCTTTTACTGTACAAATGTAGCTTCACACATACAAAGTATATGGCTGACACTGTGGTGTCATCCTTATCCCTCATCCTTACATGGAAAGGTGATATTATCACCGCTCAACTCCTGAGAAAACTCAAGGCCTCAGAAAGGTTACACTGCCTAAGCTGAAGGAGCCAGCCAGTAAGTAATGAGTAAGCAGTGAGAAAGCAAGCCCCACGCAAATCCATCTCTCTCCCAAACTGCGTAAGAAGGAAGAGAGCATAATACTGCAACAAGAGAATAAGGGAAGTAACTCTATGTCCAGAAATACATAGGCCATTTACTTGGCTGTAAAACCTTCCTAAGAAATGGTTTCCTGATCTTGAAAATGAAAATAATCCCCTAATGTTGTAGAGGACTAAACACAGTTGTTAGTATAATGCCTATTTATCACGGAACAGGATAACAGTAAATGATGAGGAACAATTATGTCTCCCTAGAGAGTTAAAAAAAATTAAAAATAAAGTTGTAATGTAAAATGCCTTTGCGTCTACTTGATAACACAGTAAAAATATAGTAACTTCATTATCTAGCATGTACCCTGATGTGGTTAATGAAGACGGTGGACATCTGACCTTCCCCCAGCAAGAATGGCATATTAAGATGGGGCAATCCATAAGCAGGGCTTTATGAAGAAGAGAGGAACTGATGGATAAAGGCAAAAGCATGAATCTGGTATGACAAAATTATAAATATTTCCTGAGAAAAATCATTACCTGACACTCTTCCAAAGTCATGTACATGTATATGGTCACTAAGAGGTAGTTCACTTATAATGGACTACACAGGAGCTTTGCACCTCTAAGAAAGTGAATAGTATGGTAAAAACTCAAGTCATAAGCCATATTCTCTTTTTTGGAAATTACTAATTTTTTTCAGCTGGTATAGACCAATATAATGTCAAGAAACTGGGCTTGATCTTGAGAAAGATGATAGAGTAACAGCTCGTTTTGTGCTGAGCCATTTTTGCGTTGAGGCAATGTTGGCATGGATCCTGAATGTCCCTGCTCTCCTAACTGAGGGCACTGAGACCGCAAGGCCCAGACCACTCTCCCCCAGGCTACTTCCCAGGGTTGCTTGTGCAGCTGGTAACCTTGAAGGAATAAGTGTCTTCCTGGAGAGAGACCAGGACTGTTCACAATGCCACTGGTCTATTTCCCAAATTTTGTGCTCCTCAGCTGTGACCCAAAACCCCCTGTGTGGAGAAGCCACCTAGGCCTCTCTGTCACTCTGGGACCCGGGGTAAGGAGGACAGCGGGCAACATGCTATTAGCTGTGCGGACAGTAATACAGTCATCTGTCCCTGCCCGAGAACCTTCTGTCTTCTGGCACCATCCAAGAAGCAGTCATTGGCAAATGTGTTACTTTGTAAATAAGGTAAAATCTAATCCCAGATGATATCTATTGAAGTACGACTAAGACCAAGTGTTCCCAATACTGAACAATTCTCCAAAAAGTCACTTTTTTTTAAAAACTCTGAAAAAAATCCTTTCAGACCAGTCCTTGCCATGGGAGACCATGTTTCCAGGCATTCTTCCTTCTAAATCCTAAGAGACTTTCATTTTTTTTTTTCTCCTATTAATAAAATCATACCAAATTACCCTTTTCTTAAAGCAGAAATCCTTTCTGATGTGGAAACATTCTTCTGTATTATTTTCTAAGAGAAAAAAAGAGCACTTGCAAATCTTTTTAATATCTAAAAGGCAAATTTTAATAGAAAAAAAAAATCAGTGTTTTCAGTTCTTGTGAATCACTCATCAGAGGGATAGTCTCACCTGCTCCAGCTGGGTGGCAAACGCTATGGTCACCGACATAATGAAGGACTCAGTGCAATACTCTGCTGGGCCGATCTGATGGTAGCCTCCCTCCTCATTCAGCACTGCCACAATGTCCTTGGGGTCAAGTCCAGACAGGCTGGCAGGTACTTCATAGGGAAAACCACAATTAAACTACATTACAGTTTGCCATAACCCACTGTAAGATTTTGAAGGCTGGCTATGCTTTGTGTTTTGCTTGGCAGTTTTCATGGATACAATTAGTATCTTGGTTAAGATTTTTTTCTTTCCCTTTTTTTTTTAAATATACTCTCCCAAGAAACCTTATTTAACCACCATTTTCTTTCTGTTTTAAAACATGGTGACATTTTAAAATCAAACAAACTGCAGAGAAGAGGCATCATAGTTTCCCAAAGGAAGTGCATCTAAACCGTGAACTGAAACATTAGCCCAGTGTGGCTAAGAGAAAGGTGAATGAACAGAAGACGAGGGGTAGGAAACTAGAGCAGAAGAACTGTACTGCACAGCCTGGGAAGAGAAAGCCCACGGGGGACAGGTGAGGGAGGTGTGGCGTGCTGAATCACAGGGTGAGGACTGACAGGCAGAAAGATTTGGGGCAGAGGCCTGATCATACAGCCTCCCTGCACACTAGGCTCAACGCTGGGGTAGTTTTCCAAGATTAAGAGGAAAGCATGGAGCAATTTTGAGTAGAGGAGTGATATAATACACACCTCAGACATATGCATCCCCCATTTGTAAGCAGTCCTCTCCAGATGCCTTTCCTGCAGCCTAAAAAATTGTACCTTTGGCCTGAAAAGGAGTTTAAAACCAAATGTTTCCCCCAAGCAGTCAGGCTGCTCTAAGGACACCTTGGACTCTGATTGGGGGTGGGGGCAGCATGCAGGGTCACCCCGGAAGCAATGATCTTCCTGCAGCACTGGCTAAATACAGCCAAACAGTTAAGTGCACGGCACCCCAGTAAAAAAGCCCCGGGTTCCAATCCCAATTCTGCCATTTACCAGTTTCATGGGGAAACTATAGGATTTCTTTGTTTCCATTTTCTGTTCTGCAAAGCTTTAATGTTATTTAGAAGATCATATTAAACGATGAAAGTAAAGCCCTTACACACAGCATCTGACAATCACTTCAGTAAGACAGCCACGCAACAGTAAGGTCAACAGAGCTTAAAAGTGTAAAGAGTACCGATGATAGGTCTCCTGGTGTCAGGGAGTCACAGGCACGGAAAGGGACAATATCTAGGATATACCTTAAGACTAGAAGGACTGAGGGTGTGTGAATGTACACGGTTCAACAAATCAAGAGACATAAAGGTATGTATGTAACGGTGGCTGGCATGTGTATGTATCCATGTTCGTGTGTGTGTATGTGTGAGTGTGTGTACACATACATGCACCAATTCCCTCACATTTTCCACAGGAAGGCCCTGGAACCAGAATACACCAAGAGCAACCTGGATCTTGACTCCTCAACATTTTCTTTCCTATAAGGAGCCAGGGCTCCCTACACTGCTGAATCCAGGGCTCAGAAAGGAAAGGACAGCATCTGCCTGTCCCATCTTCCTATGCCAGAAACCAAAAAAAGCTCAAGGAATTATGGAGACAGGCTAAAGAGGGGTTCCCCTTGCACAAATCTAGGACAAACAATGATAAATACTTTAGCCCATTAAACAAAAAGAGAACACTTTAAGTCCAAACTTATACAATATAAGTAAATTGAAGATTTGATAAGGAATGAGTATTTTCACAATTTTTAAATAATGAGTTACAAAATGTCAATTAAGAAAAAATAACTTGCAGTTGAGAAAAGATACACACTACACCTTAATCAAGTGATCAAAATGAGAATCATCGTATCATCAGTAAGGGGACAAATCCAAAGTATATGCCACCTGCACAGATGAAATGAGAACAACAGAGCATCACGCCCATGACATTCATGCCAAAGACAGACAACCTACCTCTATTATCAGATAAACAGACACGGTGCAGGAGGGCAGGCTCACCCAGAGACTGAGACTTGGTCAGAGGACTACAGAAAGGTTCCCCTCTCCCTACACCTTCCCTCTATGTTACTAAAGGCCCATTTTCTTCTTACCCAGTGTATCGTGTCCACCTTTCAACAAAAAATTACAAGGCATACTAAAAAGCAAAACAGAAACAGAAATCTAAGGTTCTATCTCAGGAAAACAGAAAAAACAGCAAATTTTTGCTAATTAAGTTCAAAGTCAGCATAGGGAGGAAAATAATAAAAACTGGAGCTTAAATCAATGAAATTCAAACAGGAAATCAATGAAGCAAATCAAAGAAACCAAAAGCTAGCTCTCCAAAAACATCAACCAACCATCAAGCATTTAGCCAATGCTACTAAGAGAAAAGGAGAGAAAACACAGATTATTATCAGAAATAAAAGAAGGGACATCACTACAGATTCCACAGACATTAAAAGGATACTCAAGGAAAACTATGAGAACAACTTTATACACACAAATTTGATAACCTCTATGAAATGAACCAATTCCCTTGAAAGACAAAGTCTGTCAAAACTCACACAATCTGAATACGCCTATGACACTGAATCAGTAACTTTACAAAACAGACCCTGATGACTTCACTGGTGAATACTACCTAACATTCTAGGAAGATACACCAATTCTCTCTCATCTATCTCAGATGATAGAAACAGGTAATAATTCCTAACTCATTCTATGAGGCCAGCATTACCCTGATGTCAAAACCAGACCAAGACATCACACACACACACACACAAAACAGACCACTATCTCTCAATATACATGCACAGATTCTCAATAAAATATTAGTCACCTGAATCCAACTATGTAAAAAAAGAGCTATTATGTACCACAACCAAATGCAATTTTTCTCAGGTACACAAAGCTAGTTCAACATTGGAAAATCTGTCACTATGATCCCTCACATCAACAGACTAAAGAAAAACACACAATGGCATCAAAAGATGCAGAAAAAAGCATGTGAACATGTGACAAAATCCAATACTCAATCATGATAAAACACCCTAGGCAAACTACAAAGAGAGGAACTTCCTCAACATGATGAAGAATGCCCACAAAAAACCTACAGGAACAAGGCAAGGATATCCTCTTTCATCAGTATTTTTTAGTATCATACTGCAAGTCCTGGCTCATGAGGGAAGATAAACAAAGGAAACAAGGCATGCTGAGCAGGAGTAAAGACATAAAACAATCTTTGTTGGCAGATGATGCAAAAATATATTCCTAGCAGGATCATATCTATAAATACACAGAGAACAAACTGATGGCTGCCAGGGGGAGGGGGAGGGCAAAGTGAATGAAGGAGAGTGGGAGGTACAGGCTTCTAGTTATGGAACGAGTCAGTCACAGGGACAAAAGGTACAACACAGGGAATACAGTGATGGGATTGTAATAGGCTTGTATGACAACAGAGGATATCTACACTTGTGAGCATAGTGTAAGGAAGAGACTTGTCAAACCCCTGTATTGTACGCCTGAAATAAGACATCTGTGTCAACTATCCCACAACGAAACAAAACAAAACCACAGTGTTTACCAGAGTTTAGCAGGAGGGAAGGAGAAGCAGAGGAGACAATTTTTAGAGCAATGAAAGTCTTCTGCAGGACACTACAATCCAGATGTGTTTCGTTACACATCTGTCTAAACTTATAGACTGTAATACAAACACCATAAGTAAATCCTAGTATCAACTATGGACTCTGAGTGATAATGATTTGTTAATGTCAGTTCATCAATTTTACCAAGTGTTCCCCTCTAGTGAGGATGCTGATGGTGCGGAGGCTGCGTGACCAGGGAGATCGGGGTATGAAGCAGCACTCTGGACTTTATACTTGATTTGCTGTGAACCTGAAGATGCTCTATAAAATAAAATGTATTTAGTTAAAAGAAAAATATGAAGGTGCTGTTAACAGGTGAGGGAAAAGAGAACTGTGTGTGTTTTTGGCTTTGCTATGCTCATCCCACGAAGAAAATTCTCCTATTGATTTTTAAGAAGACAAAATTCTGCTTTCTTCTGTTATATACCACATAAAGAAAAGAAAGTCTTGTGCTATTTCTTGGTTTTGTCAACAGGAGCTTAGAGCAGCAAGTGTTGTATGTCTAACAATCTCACAACATGTATCTGATGCACTAGAGTAAAATCAGCTCACTCCCGCCTGTGTTTCCCTATCACACCACTCAACTCTCCCCAAGTCCCAGTGCCCAGTTACAACTTTTCAGAGAATGTCCATAGAGATGATGCACAAACCTTTTCCATCTCGAGGCGGGGCTCCTTTGGCTTTAAAACTATCCACTGGGGCCTTTGTATCTGTTTCCAAAGCAATGCCTATCTGTATCTCAGCCTTGAACTTGGTGTATTTATTACTCAACAGCTGGTACCATTTTGGAGCCTGGAGAGTAAAACAGCACAAAACTACCTTAAGCATTAATAGGAAATAAACAAGAGTGGGCAATGTTCTATAAGGTTCCAAATTTATCTCCTTGGTACTTTCTCTTCTTTTAAAATATTTTTCACATTTTCCTCCGAAGAATTTAGCTAATCCTGCTTGGGAAGGTAAGTGAACTTCCTCTTGAAAAAAAGTAAGTACTCCAGACTACCAGTTTTCCATTTCCCTAACCCCTCATTTTTCACTTTTTCTGGCATACCTTTGCTGTCTGTCCCCATTTCTGCTTTGTTCTCCATGTATCCAATGAGGGAAAAGGAAAGCTAGTGATAACAAAAAACACTAACAAAATACTCAAGCAGAGACCTGAGAGAGAGTTGGGTTATGCACCAGGTGCCTGACTGAAACATAAAGGCTTTCTCAAGAATCAAGGATCCGAAATTACTCCACACCGTCGCCACAGTACTTATGAGAAATCTACTCCTCAAGCCAGCCTGTGCTACTGGGGCCCAGGACCCCATGTCTCGTTCCTGCGTGGGCCACCACTGTAATTCACGGAAAGGGCGTTTCTACTCTAACCAGGGTTACATAAAGCCACAGAAACCGGTGCTTAAACAGATCAAAACCAAAAGCTGCTGTTCTGTATCCAGTTACCTGTGATACATAAGACAGGACTAACTAGGCCACAGCCTTTAAAAAAAATCCACACCCAAGGTTTTCTAAAAGCCAAAAAATTCAAGAGTCTCGTGGTATATTTCTTATGATAGGTATTTTATCATTTTAAGTATGAGCCTGACAAAGAGTTTTAGCGACTCTGAAAATTTAGGATCTATTTTTGTTACATAACTTAGAATAACAAATCTGGGTTTTTCTGTGTTTCTGTTCATTTACAGAGAATCAGTAGATTTTGAACTTCATATATTCTACTCACCAAGTCAACTCTTTCTGCTAATAAATGGGAGAAAATAAGCAAGACAATATCCAGCTTTCCTAAAACTCTTAATTCTGAAACATTTCTCCGAAACTCTCATAGAGATAAACTAGGAGGACAAAAGATCCTATGGGGGGGGCGGGCAAATGGCGGAGGGAATGTGAAGGGCATTTACAGGTGTGACCTCTTCTCAGGTATCCTCCCCCTAGGAGAATTTACCTTCTCTGTAACCAAAGCCACGGTAGTAAAGCTGGTGAAGTGAAACATCAGGGGCACAATCATGGTTGTGGGACAACAACTCAAGAGAGAAAACGTTTTTTGGAGCCGGCGTGCAGAGAGCGGAGGAGTACCAAAGGAAAAGCAGAAACGTACTCTTTTTAAAAACATTTTAAAATTTCAGTTTCTTCTCAAGGATTCCAAATTAGAGCTAAGCTACCTGGTTCATTTGTATATATCACAGCTACCGGCAGCAAAAAATTCTTCACCCAATCCTAATTTAGGATTCCAATCAAGAATAAAGGGCTTCAAAAGACAAGTGTGTGTGCATTTACTTTCTTCTCTTAAGAGAGTTGTGACAAAGTTATTAACAAAAGTTGAAAGGAAGTATTTCCAAAGTCAGTGACATAAAAAAAAGGTTAGAAGAGATTTTAAAAAGATGGATGCAGGCGCCTGGGTGGCTCAGTTGGTTAAGCAACTGCCTTCGGCTCAGGTCATGATCCCGGAGACCTAGGATCGAGTCCCACATCGGGCTCCCTGCTTGGCGGGAAGCCTGTTTCTCCCTCTCTCACTCCCCCTGCTTGTGTTCCCTCTCTGGCTGTGTTTCTCTCTGTCAGATAAATTAAATCTTTAAAAAATAAAAAAATAAAAAAATTAAAAGATGGATGAGACATTTTCAGTAACAGAAAGCAATGACCTAGAAATCAAGACCCTGAATTCTCTCTCCCTCTTTGTGTGCATGCATGTTCGTGGCACGTGAAACAGAAGGGGGTTACGGGGGTTGCCTGCTGTTTTGGTCATGTGAGCGCATTGCAGGAAGTGCACGTGCTCTGAAGGCTCCATGAGGAATGCAAGGAGCAAGACACAGAGAAAATGATCAGAAGGCTACCACCACAGCCAAGTTAGGGAAGGACGGTGGCTCAGGCTGCAACAGTCACAGCGAGAATAGAGACGAGTAGCTCAATCGGGAAGGGGTGGCTGGAGGGCTAAAACCAAGGGGAAAGGGCTGTGGAGGCTGAAAGGGGGGCAGGGGGAAGACTCCTGGCCTTATAGCCTATGTGCCTGGAAGAGGAATGGGGAGCACTCACCGAAGTGAGCACCGACTGCAGGAGAATCACCACTAAAGCATGCCTCGACAGGTGAATACACTGAGCTCCAAGTAACAGCAACGTGACCATACATTTGAGCTCACAGAGAATTTTCTTTGAGAAAAACAGTTCAGGTCAAAGGAGGGACTGAAACCTGGGAAGTGCCATAGTGACTCCAACCCTCCTGAACTGTTCAGCTCTAGCATTCCACCTCCTTTTCAGCCATCCGCTATCTACTAAAAATTGTCCAGTAACAGAATCGGTAACAAAACATCCAAAGGCCAGTACCTGCTTTGTTTCTTGAGCAGTTCTTAAGTCTAGAACAATGTAACCTATGGTCTCCTTGGCTGAAGATACGGGATCCAAGGCAAAACACTGCAGTTTGATAGGCGTACGCTGCAACCTGTAAGGGGACAGTAAGAGATAAAATAGCTCCAGCTTAATACTGAACGGACGTCCTGTTAGCCTAGAGGAAGCCGCCTGCTACTATAAAGACAGTTATAATTGTTAGAGAACTGAAACCCTATTTTCTGAAAAAGTCAATGGACATCAACAACTACTTAGGCCTATTTATCTTTATACCAAGTAATATTCAAACCACGTCAAAAACCTTTGTCACTCTCATCGGAGATGCTCTCGGGGAGTGTTTTTCAAGCTTCTGTAATATACAGAACTCTTTTAAAGTAAAAAACTACCATGAATCCTCAAAACTGATTTCATGTTTTCCTTTTACTGTCCCCCACACACATAAAACTACAAATACACATATATGATTAAGGCTGTTTTTGTGACTAAAATTATGCAACCTTAGAAATTAATTACCATAAAAATCACAAACTATTCCAAAAGTCACTGAAAACAAAATTCTGATCTTCTCTAAGAATCTATGACCCTTTCAAATCCCCCAAACAAATCCATGGACTGATTGAGCCATAGGAAAAAAAAAATTTTCTCCTTACATTCATTTTTTAACTTTGTCATTTTATTTGCTCTAGTCCTAAGTGATTTTGTGTCTCCCAGAAAAAAAAGGTTTTCAATGATTTTTAAAATACAAGTATCTGTGTTCTAGCCTGTTTCTAGTCATCCGAGTCCATGAAATAAGACGTTCTAACTTTAAGCCTATTTTATGTACTGATACCCAGTGTTTTTATGTCTAAGATCAAGTATAAAATTAGAAAGTCTCTTCTATAATTACTACATAGATATCACTATATATCATTGGCAAGCCAAGTGTATAATAAATGAAGTACTAGAAATCACAAGGAATTCCAACCCTTAATATCGAGTAAGCATCATCACAGCCCTTCTGGAATAACTACTCTCCCTTCTATATCTATTCTCTCAGACATGGGGGCGGGGGTAGGGAAGCAAGATGCAAATGTTAGAAAGGTAGCCTCCAGAGCTCAAGCAGCTTAGCTCCACTGCTGTCCAACTGACTGATGACAAGTTACTTTCTTTCTTGGGCCTCAGTTTTCTCATCTGGAACTGGGGGGTGATCCTAACACCTGCTTCATAGAGTTGTTCTGGTGCTCAAGTGAATTATTACTGCCAAGTACTGTGAAAATTTCCTGGCACATGACAAACCCACTCAATAAACATTATCATTGTTACTACAATAAGATATGAATTTGTTCATCTCTAGGAGCTGAAAAAAACAGAGCAGAAGGGACAATAAGATTCACCTGTGCTGATGGAGGGCTTTCCTGTCGATCTCCCAGGCTAACTCAGTGGCAAATTCTGGCTGGTCGGTGTGCTCCACGGGGTCAGTAGCCAACTGTTCTCCGTCAAACTTTGCTTCCACTATAAGCAGATGCTTTGGACGCTTGGGGAAATGGCGTCCTGGAATAAAAGACCATAAGGTTAATCAGGAGTGTGCAAAAATCAAACATCATCTTTAAAAACTGATGTGGTTTGGGGTGCCTGGGTGGCTCAGTTGGTTAAACAACTGCCTTCGGCTCAAGTCATGGTCCCGGAGACCCAGGATCGAGCCCCACATCAGGCTCCCCGCTCGGTGGGAAGCCTGCTTTTCCCTCTCTCACTCCCCCCGATTGTGTTCCCTCTCTAGCTATATTTCTCACAGTCAAATAAATAACTAAAATCTTTAAAAAAAAAAAAAAACTGATGTGGTTTAAAAACTGACAGGCAGGGTGCCTGGGTGGTTCAGTGGGTTAAAGCCTCTGCCTGCGGCTCAGGTCATGGTCTCAGGGTCCTGGGATCGAGGCCCGCATCGGGCTCTTTGCTCAGCAGGGAGCCTGCTTCCTCCTCTCTCTCTGCCTACTTGTGATCTCTCTGTCAAATAAATAAATAAAATCTTAAAAAAAAAAAACAAAAACCGATGGGCATACTCACATACTAACTATAGTCATACTCACATGTACAGATTCATGATCCTTAAGAAAGGGATCAAACTGAAGGCTACAAGCTATAAATTAGTGCTTCTCAAAGGTTAATGTGCACGAATCTGGGGACCCTGTTAAAATACAGATTTCAGGGGGCGCCTGGGTGGTTCAGTTGGTTAAGCGACTGCCTTCGGCTCAGGTCATGATCCTGGAGACCCGGGATCGAGTCCCACATCAGGCTCCCTGCTCAGCGGGAAGCCTGCTTCTCCCTCTTTCACTCCCCCTGCTTGTGTTCCCTCTCTGGCTGTGTTTCTCTCTGTCAAATAAATAAAATCTTAAAAAAAAAAAAAATAGAGATTTCGGTTCACTAGGTATGGGGTGGGCCTGAGAGGTGGCATTTCCCACGTCATGTTGTTGCTCTTGTCTTTGATTCACCCTCTGAGCAGCAGTGATCTCAGGGACATTTGGAATTAAACAATTAAAAATGTGACTCCACCAATTTTAGATATTGCTATACTGGCTGTTCATATAGAACAGTAAAGTCACCCAGAGAGTCGGGAAATAATCAAATTAGCAAAAATCCATCAACCTGCATCTTAATTTTCCTGTTAACATGGTCGAAAATACTCAAGCCAGAGAAAAGCAGAGACATGTACTCATTCATTCATTCAAATCTCAAGAACAACTTTGTAAATTATCAAATTTGGTACTGCCTGACAGTTCCTTCCCTGGTTCCTGAAGGCACAGCAAAGTCAGGTATTAATCATGTCAAATGATGGGATGCAAAAAGACTGAAACACGGTACTTGACCTCAAGGAACTGAGGGTCTAACGAAAAGAGACAAACTGAAGGCACTGCATACAGGAAGCTGAGGAACCAAAGAATAAGAATCTTATTGTCCACCTGTTCACAGGTCTGGTGAGGGGCATTTTGGTGAGATCAGCATTGACGCCTGTTAAAATAAATACATCCTAGCTGCTACTCACCCTGGCACAAGCTACTTCCTACAAAAGGGCTGAGAGAGATCTCCTGTGACTTTCCATCTGAAGCTCGTCTGAAACTCCCCGTTTAGCAGTCCTACCATATAGCACGTGGCTCTCCCAACTAGCAATCACAGAGGCCTCTTTCTGGAAACCATTTTGAGCTGTTCTAAATGATCACCAGCTTCCCCAAATGAAATTCACCAGTGTCACAGAAAAACAAAAAACAAAAAACATTTGGGGCGCCTGGGTGGCTCAGTTGGTTAAGTGACTGCCTTCGTTTCAGGTCATGATCCCGGAGACCCGGGATCGAGTCCCACATCGGGCTCCCTGCTCAGCAGGAAGCCTGCTTCTCCCTCTCACTCCCCCTGCTTGAGTTCCCTCTCTGGCTGTGTTTCTCTCTGTCAAATAAATAAAATCTTAAAAAAAAAAAAAACAAAACACACACACACACACAATTTTATTTTCAGTCCTACTACCCCAACCATAAGCTCCAATTAGTTTGACAACAGAGAATATTAGAACCAACAGGTGCCTGCCTCATTCCCAAAACAATACTTAGAGAACAGAAATCCTGTTTTTTTCATACTTAGAATCCATTACATAGCCCTAATTTCGCTCATGGTAGAAATCTCATTTTCTTTTGAAAATTTCTAGAGGTGCAGTCAAGAAACTGCAGGTAGCTCAAAAGAATTCAAGAGCTGGGAACACAGGAACATAGGGCAGGAGAAGAGAGCAAGCCGTAGGTAGGTAGGTAGGCAAGCAGTCTGTCATAAAGGGCCATGACTCTAAAAAGTATAGACATTATCCTTCAGGACACTGAAAGATTTTAAGACAATTAGATTTGCATTTCAAAAGACTAGCCTAGAGAGTATTGTGAGCAGTAGAGGTACTCTGAAATGGGGGGGGGGGGGGGGGACGACAACCATTCACCAAACAGACTACTAAAAAGATAACCTCAACAGATTAGAGGGTCTCAAAAGAGCACACAATGTGGGAAAATCTCCATTCAGAAGTTCACATGAAGCCCCGAGTATTATTTTAAAAATAAAACCAAAAGAACTTGGGAACCATCTGGAAAGTGGGGATGCAGAAGGAACAAGACTCTCAGGGTTGGGCTTGAAGTAACAACATGGTTAGGAATGGAAACACAAACAAAAGGAGACAGTCTGCAGGGAGGCCCACACGCCAGGGTCAGCCATGTTTGTGGCAACACCTGACTGACATTCCTGAAGCCAGGTTCCCTTCCCTGCGCACCACTACGAAACTTTCAAACGAACTCCTCTGCTTAGCAATACGGCCTTTTTCAGATCATTGAATCTAAATTCCTCAGATTTCAAAATCCTCCAAGGTCTATTCACTCCAGCTATGCAAGCTTATTTTACCAGAATATTCTTCAATGTGCACTTCCCTTGGCCCTGGGCATCTTGCAGGCCTCTTCAGCATTCTATCCACCATATTTAGCCCATCATTAGCCTGGTTTATCTAATCGCCAGCAAGGACTTTCTTCCATCCATCCTTACCACTCACAGCCCCCCTTAAACCATCATCCCCATTCACCCCAAAACCTATGTTTACAGCTCATATCCAGTATTTTTAATATTAGAAAGCATTCCAACATCCAGTTTCCTGCAGATGAATCTGATCTCCCCAAGGAAACAGAAGCCTACAAGCCTGAAGGGAAAGAGCCTTTTATTTTGGGTTGCTGCTATGCTGAAGGGAGCAAGTACCAAGTCCAAAAGCTTTTATTAACCAAATTACAAGGGGATTTCAATCCTCAGTCTTTAAACTATCACTTAAAAATGCCCCAACACGGGGCCTGGGTGGCTCAGTTGGTTAAACGACTGCCTTCGGCTCAGGTCATGATCCCGGAGACCTGGGATCTAGTCCCACATGGAGCTCCCTGCTGGGCAGGAAGCCTGCTTCTCCCTCTCTCACTCCCCCTGCTCTGGCTGTGTTTCTGTCAAATAAACAAAATCTTAAAAAAAAAAAAATGCCCCAGCACTTTACAGTTTCTGGTCAGTTTTTTGTTCCAAAACTCATTACAACTCATTCCCCTCATCCCCCTCAACAGCACTAGGCCTCCACAAAATATCTCCACTAGGTGGTTAAACAAAAAATGGCATGTTACTCATAACCTGTCATCACTCTGCCTACCAATTCCTATGCCCTCCCCACACCTTCTGCCACCTACTCTCCAACCACAGTGAACTGGGCACCTGGGTGGCTCAGTGGGTTAAAGCCTCTGCCTTCAACTCAGGTCATGATCCCAGGGTCCTGGGATAGAGGCCCGCATTGGGCTCTCTGCTTCCTCCTCTCTGTCTGCCTGACTCTCTGCCTACTTGTGATCTCGCGCGCTCTCTCTCTCTCTCTCTGAAATAAATAAATAATCTTTAAAAAAAAAAAAAAAAGAAAATAATATGCCTTGCTTTTCCATTCCTTAAGCGCTTTTTGCTCTTCTCTTCGTCTGGAAAGCCTTCCCTTCCTTTCTCCCTTGACACAGACCTCATCATCCCTTAGGACCCAAATCAATGTCACCTCCACTGGGAAGTCGTCCCCAGAGCTTCTCCTTCTTTCTTCCACATCCTGGTCAATCACACACACACTCAGAACCCTGAGTTCTTAGGACTCAGGCTCTTGCATCCTTCCACTCCCAGGGCAGTGCCTGACACTCAAAAAGCCTCCAATAAAGCACTGCCACTTAGCCAACCAACCCAAATTCAAGGCACGTACAAGGGACCGTCTTGACAACTCTAGTCCTTTAAGTCCTCTACCAAGACTTGTAAAGGGAATGGCCTCCGCAATACTTCAGACCGCAGAAAGTCTGTACTCAACTCAAGCAAAGTTCTTACAAATGGTATCACCGGGAGGCCGCGGAACAGAATGCTTCGCAGGCACACTCAGTTCACCTGTAAAAGTCATCGACAAGTTGCTTCTGATGGAAATCGTTTTTCCTACATTCTCTGGGGCTCCGGCTCCTCACGCTAAATACCATCTATCCCTAATAGCTCTCACGCTCCCTTGAGAGGTTTTTAAATCAATCGCCTAACAGAGCTGACTAACTACAACTGTGAACAAGTCCCGGGGGAGAGCAAAAGCAACGATTCTTAAGGTTAACCAAGCCTCGGTCGCACGCCACTATTACAGCTCGGCGAGCAGTAATTTGCTGCAGAAGCCAGCCCCGCGCCGCTCACCTTCTAGGATCGACACGACGATGAGCAGTTGGTCGGATTTGGAGACCATGGTCGCGGTTGGGCGGCCCGCAGGCGGGGTCTGCTTGGGGGAAGAAGGACCCAGGTGAGAGGCGGCAAGCCCGGGACCACCAGCAGGGCTCCCGACGCCCCCCGCCTGCCCACCGCTCTAGACGCCGGGACTCCGCCCGCCGGCCCGGCCTGCTGCCGCCTGCAGCGCTCCGGGCAACTCCGCCCGGGACCTCCAGCCCAGCCCCAGCCCTGCCCCGACTGAAGGCAAAGGCAAAGGCCGCTCGGCCACCCGGCCACCCAGACGGTCTGCAGGGAAAGGCGAGCCCGCCGCGGTGGGACCTTTTGCCGCCTACGTTGCCGCTTTTCAAACGCCCGGGCCGCAGCCGCGGGAGTCGCCGCGCCGCGCTTCCGCCTAGCAACCAGGCCCGCAGGCCCAGTGCCGGGGGAAAGCTGGATGACAAAGGGTGATAGAGACCGGGGCAGTCGCGGCTAGAACGCCCCTCCGACCGCTTCGCCTCCTGCCCTTTTGTGCTACGTTCCAGAGCCCTAGGGAGAAGACGAGGCTATTGCCCCACAGCGCCCCCTGCTAGTCGAACGGGGGAAGGCGGGAACACTGGCGAGACCCGACTGCGCAGGCGCACTACTGCAGCCGAGCTTCCCGTCGTGCCGCTACGGGAAACGTGAATGTGGTGTATTCCCCGTTTTTCACCCCCAGACACAACCTGGGAAATATAGCAGTGGAGATGGAGAACACGCGTACCCACACACAGACACACACACACACAGTTAGTTACGTTCAGATACCCAGCGTCACGACAGCTTAAAATTAAGTCTGAAGTGAAAAATCCCTAACTAGGACTCGCGCGGTCTGGAAAATGTTCACGTTTTGAAAACAAGTAGGGTCAATACGGTAATTACTGTAACTGCTGGCGGTGACGTCAACTCTCCGAGAATTTCCTGGACTTTAGAAATTACCCTGAAACAAAAACATTGTCACGTGGACAAGGAAATTAAAAGTATGGGTTCCACGGCCCCCTTGACCAAAGGGTAACTAATTAGCACAATCAAGTCCCAAATTAAGCAAAGCGTTTCCCCCC
>PITA01020878.1:0-33946 GCA_004023965.1 Spilogale gracilis | reverse complement strand
CCATCTGTTTATCAGCTGCACAGTTTAGTGATTTATATGGATTATGTCATTTCATCCTCATAACTCACCAAAGGAGTAGACGCTTTTGTGATCTGCATTTTATAAAAGACAAAACCAAACCAAACAATAATAAACAAACTGGGGTTTGAGAGGTTACATAGTTTTCTGAAGGTTTCCTACCTTCTCTAATTTTTCCCTAAAAATTCATGGTCTCCTCAGTTTTTTTCTTTTCTTTTCTTCTCTTTTCTTTCTTTCAAGTTCTTGCTTCTTTTTCTCAGTTTTACCTATTCTCTAAAGCTTACGTAGTAATCCTAGGCAAATAATTTCTGAATTCGTATCTCTAAGCCCCCAAATGCCTAATAACTTCTAAGAATGCCAGGCAAGCTCAGATTTCCAAAAGTTTCCTATCTCATTAAATCAGCTAGACTAGTGTTTTTTGCTTTTGTTTCTCCTTTGGTAGTCAGTATGCATTCTCTCACTTTTAGGCAAAATAACTCCAGCTTTGAGGAACTTAATTCTGTCTCTGCTGGCTATAGTCTGGTAGGATGTCAGTCAAGGTAGCCAGCCCTGTTGGGGCCACATGGTTGCTGCAAGACCCTGATTAGTTCATTTTGATCTCATTGACACAAAGATAAGAAATAATAGGAGCTGATTCCTTCCAGATACTTTATCTGAAGGAGTCTAGCAAGACCCACAGACCCTTGAGCTGCACTGGTCCATATCTTTTCTAAGCCTTCTCTTTCTGTCTCCCCTCTGAGTATGCAGACTTGTGTGTAGTCTTCCAATTAATCTTTTTCTTCTTATGCCAGCCAATGTTTATGTCCCTTACAAACAAATACACATGCATGGAAACTAATATCCTCAACTATTGTTTATTTAATATCTACCATGCAAGAGGCACTCTATTAGACATAGGGGTATGAAAATGAATACGTTAGAGTTCTTTGAATAGGCAACTGTCATTTTACTGAGGAGATAGATATAAATAAAAGATATCATTATAATACAATGTGTTGGTGCCAGACCCTGCAGGCAACTGTGAGGCATCATTCTAAAACTTCTACTTCCTAAATTAATGTCTGATATTTGAAACCAAAACTTAAGAGACAATAGCACAGATAAGCAGCCATGTAGGACAGATAAAGGACAGCATTGGAGTCATCAAGGCATAACAAAACCTAAAAAAAACATACATCTGTCAGAAGATGTGTTGATCACTGTTGGAAGACTAGATACACGAAAGAAGAAATTGGAAGTTTCCGCATTGATCAGTGAAAGAGTATCAGTGAGCTTCCAATAGTGTGAGTGGTAAGACTGAGGAATCTGAAGTCAGATACTACTTGTTAAAATTCTGCAAAATTGGCTTAACCTTTCCAGATGTTAATTTCTTTATATCTGCTATGTAGATAGCAGCATTAATTTTACTAGCTTACTATGGGGATTAGATAAAATAATTCATTTTACATAAAATGTCTATTACATGGGGTGCCGGGGTGACTCAGTTGGTTGAGCAACTGCCTTCAGCTCAGGTCATGATCCTGGAGAGCCGGGATCGAGTCCCACATCGGGCTCCCTGCTCGGAGGGAAGTCTGCTTCTCCCTCTCTCACTCCCCCTGCTTGTATTCCCTCTCTGGCTGTGTTTCTCTCTGTCAAATAAATAAATAAAATCTTTAAAAAAATGCCTATTGCACATAATATAAAATATTTTACCATTATTTATACTATTATCAAATTGATGTTCTTATCTCTTTTATGGGAACAGATGATCAGGCCACTCTAGCCCCATGCCATGTAACTAACATTTGAATTATCTCATTCTCTTGCTTCTGATGCTTTGTTCATGAAGCAACCTTTTTTTTGTTTTGTTTTTTTAAGATTTTATTTATTTGGGCGCCTGGGTGGCTCAGTGGGTTAAATCTTCTGCCTTCGGCTCATGATCTCAGGTCATGATCTCAGGGTCCTGGGATGGAGGCCTGCATCGGGCTCTCTGCTCAGCAGGGAGCCTGCTTCCTGCTCTCTCTCTGCCTGCCTCTCTGCCTACTTGTGATCTCACTCTCTGTCAAATAAATAAATAAACAAATAAATAAATAAATAAATAACAACTTAAAAATATTTTATTTATTTATTTGACAGAGAGAAACACAGCAAGAGAGGGAACACAAGCAAGGGGAGTGAGAGAGGGAGAAGCAGGCTTCCCACCAAGCAGGCAGCCCATGTGGGGCTCGATCCTGGGTCTCCGGGATCATGACCTGAGCCGAAGGCAGTTGCTTAACCAACTGAGCCACCCAGGAGCCCCTGAAGCAACCCTTTGTTGCTAAGTAGCATTGGTCTTAGGCCTGCCTTGAGGTAAGAATTACTGTGTACAAGCCAATCAATATCTAGGGAAGTTCTATTTCCACACATAAACTGAGTATTTGCTTTTTATACATCAAATTTAGGATTTTGGCAAATGAATGTCAGCCTTTCCCCAAATTCCTAGATGTGGGACATGCTGTGATATACATAAGCCCTGGGGTCTTATAGAGGCATTTGTGTAGCCTACACATCAAGAAAGTCTTCTTATCAATTCATAGGAGTTAAGCAGATCAGGCGGATGGTGAAGGACTGCCTGCTAAAACAGTCCAGGGCAAACAGAAAATGTAAGCACATCAGGCTATGAAAACAGAATGGTGATGGGGGATGCGTATTGTGTGGGGGAACTGCAAGTACTTGGACCTCTTGCTACAGAGAGAGGTAAAGGTGGAAAATTGTGAGAATCTAAACAAGGCCAGCGGTATGGGTTGAATTATGTCCCCTGAAAATTCATATATTACCGTCCTCACCTCCAGAATCTCTGAGTGTGACCTGACTTGAAAGTACGTCTTTGACTACAGTGGTCTTAAGTTAAAATGTGTCATTAGGGTGGGCCCACATCCAGCATGGTTGGTGTCCTTATAAAAGGGGAGATTTGGACACACAGACATTCAGAGAGAGAGGTAGATATGAAGACACAAGGAGAAAAGTGCCATCTACAAGACAAAGAAAGAGACCTGGGACAGATCCTTGGCTCAGAGCCCACAGAAGGAATCAATTCTTCCTGTACCCTGATTTTGAATATCTAGTCTCCAGCCTGTGAGCCAATAAATTTGCTTCATTTCTTGGAAGTTTATCCATCCACAGCAGTCAACAAAGTGTCTAAAAAATAAACCAGATTTCTATTTCCATTTCCCTGCTTAAAATATTTTTCACTGAAATCTGCCTTTAAGGAGCCCACAAGCTGAGGCACCTGGGTGGCACAGTCAGTTAAGCATCTGCCTTCAGCTCAGGTCACGATCCCAGGGTCCTGGGATCAAGTCCCATGTCAGGCTCCCTGCCCCATGGAGAACCTGCTTCCCCCTCTGCCTCTCTCTACCCTGTCTCTCATGAATAAAAGTATCTTTCTTTTTCCTCCTTCCTCCCCCGTCTTATTAGGGTATAATTGACAAAAACTGTGTATTTTTGAGGTATAAATAGGTATAAAATGTGATGTTTGAGATATATATAATGATTATCTTCAATTAAGTTAATTAACAAGGGTCTTTCTTGATTTCCTCTCTTTTGTATTGTCATCTATATGATCATTCTCAGTCACTCTTGGTTTTCACTGGTTGAGTCACTCTATGCAGTAATGTTCTCTGACTTTTCAGTATCTGTTGCATTAAATATAGAATGTCTTTTGTGGCATTCTAGGTCGTTCATTCATAGTTATAGAACACCAGACAACTTGTCTCCCACTCTCCCCCTTTGTATTCCATCAGTGTCAATCAAATTGGGATTTTCTCACCATTACCTGATATTGCCCTGTTCTCTTACAATTCATGTTCGCTTTCTCCATTTTCTTCTCTTAGTCTACCTAGATACTGAAGTCTTTCAAAAAGTCATTTCCAGACTGAAATACTCTTTTTGTTGGTTTTTTTTTTTTCAGTGTGTATAAGAAAAATGTACTCCAACAGACTTGCATGAAATTCATTTATTGACTTAAATAATTGGCAATTCTAGGAGTTATTTTCAGTTTCCTCTGAGTGGTAGAGAAATGCCTCCCTTTACCTATCCATCCAGGAAAGAAAGAAAGAAACAGAGGGTGAGGAAAGAAGAGAAGGAGAGAGAGAAAGGGAAAGAGGAAAGGTGGGAGCAGGAAATCTGGTTCTGTTTAGTCAATGGTAGAAACAGACACAGTGGTCAGAATTGGCCATTTAAGTGTGTGCTAGATTATTTACTGGTCAAATATGTATGCCATTCCTGCATGAAGACCCTTTTATAGTGTGACTTGACTGAGCTCCCATTAAATGGAATTTTCCACCCTTTTGAATCTGGGCTGCACTTGTGACTCACTTTGAACAACACAGTGTACCAAAACTGATAAATATGTGAGCCCTCTAGATGGTCTTTGAAGTCCTAGGTAGTTGCCCTGGCCTTGTGCACTGTTGAGTGAAGAACTACATAGAGAAAGAGATCCAGCTCCCCAGCTAGTGGAATAGTCCCAGTGGAGCCCAGACAGCCCACCTGCTGAATGCTACCTCATCAGCAAACTCAGGTGAGGTCCACAAAAGAACCATTCAGCCAACTCACAGAATCATGAGAAATGATAACCAGTTATATTTCAGGCTACTAAGTTTTGGGTTGTGTTTTAACATAACAATAGAGAACAGATGTGTAGAGCTAGACCAAGCTCACTTTCCCACGTGAGCACCAAAAGAGTGTTCTTTAAAACATTCTAATTACCAGTGTTACCAGTATGTTGTGGATATAAATCCAAATTAAGACAAGCAAAGGCTGGGGCATCTGGGTGGCTCAGTTGGTTAAGCAACTGCCTTCGGTTCAGGTCATGATCCTGGAGACCCCGAAATCGAGTCCCACATCAGGCTCTCTGCTCAGCGGGAAGCCTGCTTCTCTCTCTCTCACTCCCCCTGCTTGTGTTCCCTCTCTAGTTGTGTTTCTCTCTGTCAAATAAATAAAATCTTAAAAAAAAAAACAACAAGCAAAGGCTATCTATTCAGAGCTTGCAATAGTAAGGGTATCAGTTACGATCACTTGCATTTGGCTGAGTCTCAAGGGAGGCAGAGGAGTGGGAAAGATTTCAATAGTAGCAGAAGGGGAAGGCTTCAGATGTACTCTGACTGGACGCTGTAGTCAGGCTAACTAGAAGCAGAGCATCCTATGTGATTGATTAAGGCTGTATATTTGGCTTTCTCTGTTTCTGCTAGAAACGGAAAATTAGGGAAACTGTCAGTTGTTAAAAACTTACAGACTTTTTGAGTCAGTTGTTAAAGGACTAATTTTTTTGGCTTCCCGGATTGATTTTCATGGATAGTCACTTGAGTTATACAATTTTATTGGGCTGGTCACAACAGACTGTGGGGCAGGATTCTATTTTTATAAATGATCTCATTATTGTCTATTTGAATATTCCATTTGCTGAATGGTTTCCTTTTTTTTTTTTTTAATAAAGAAAATATTTCTCCAAATTGTTCAGAACATGAGGCCCAGTCTGAGTTTAACTAAGATAAGCCAAATTGTGGGACGAAGGCCCTGTGAAGTGTCCATTAAGAGGACAAGATATGGGTCAGAAGAGCTTGGGGTTTGAATCCTTGAAAGCAAAGGGGCCCTGGTATTACATGGGCAAAATAGTAAGGCAAACCTTCTAAGCTGAATATTCCAGAGAGTCATCAGGGCAAGAGAAAAATATATTTCTGTCCATGTTATAAAAGTTCCAAGGTAGTGCCACTAAGAAGCCTCTTTCTAAAATGCAGACATTTGTAGTGAGAATAAAACATTAATTCATTAACCTGCATTATCATAAACCATTTTATTATTTTTTTTAATGAAGGAATTTCAGTGAGGGACTGAAACTTACAATAAGTTTTGAAGAGTTCAACAGAACCGAAAAAAATAAAATACTTCTCTTAATTCACTTACCAAAACTGTGCTGAGCACCTGCCACATGCATTTATCAATGAGAAGTCAAAGTGGATAAGGCAAGGATCTTCTCCAGGAACTGGACGTTAAAGCATGCATATAAAACCCTAGGATATGCTATGGAAGTGCTAAGTGTGATAACAGGCAGTAGGCCATGGGAGTATGAAAGACAGAAGGTTCTTATCTGCAATCAGAAAGATAGGAGACGACATCATAAGAGTATGTACTAGTAAAGCTGAAGCTTAAATAAGAATATCCCATGCTCTTAAAAAGTTAATATTTGGCAAGTTCAGGAACAAGAATGGGCTTTTGGGATCCCAAAAACAAATTAGTAAAATTGCATGATAAAAGGCATTTGTCTGGAGTGTAGGCTTTGATAAAAGAACCAAAAAAAAAAAAAAAAAAAAAAAAAAAAAAAAAATGAGTCTTTAAACAGTCTCTTTTGCGGTGGAGAAACCTGGGTTTATTTACGGTGGAGAAACCTGAGTTTATATACAAAAGCACCAGATTGGGAAGCCATTGTAAGTCTAATTGGAGCATCAGAAAATGAGGGGACATAATAGTTGCCTCCAGATTTATAAGTATCTGACTAAACGGGGGCTGGAAACTGAAGAGAAGGAAATGACATATATAACATTAGAATATTAAAAGTTTGCCTTTTGCTATTCCTACATAAAGAGCCTAAATTAATCACTGCAATTTCAAATGCCTTCTCTACCCTGTGACATCATAAAGAGATACATGGAAATAAAGTTTGAAAGGACATATGGCCATATGATTCATCATCATACCTGGAAATTAGGACTCAATTCTTTTTTTCTCTTTGTTGCTATTTCTTTGAACTGCTTCCTATAACCCACATGTTCCCTCAATTTCTCAATGTACTTATGAAGTAGTGATAATGATTTTGGCCACCCTCATGTGGCTTTTGAGAAGAAACAAAATGAATTCATTTCTGTAATGCACATTGAAAATTTCAGAGGTTTTCTTTTATTTCAAGAAAAATATAAGCTTCTAAAATACTCATAACAGCCAAGGTTGGGCACCGAAATTGCCTTCTGCTCTGTGGAGACCACATTATATGAACTGGAAAAAAAAAATGATCCTGAAACACGAGGTTTCATATCAACAACAGAAAAAAAAAAAAATCAAGAACATAAATTGTAGTTTTCTTGCAGAATATATAACAGCTCACTTGGAGTTCTGTCTCTTGCTGAACAGGACCAATGGAAAACATTTCTCGATTCAGCATTGTTTGATCCCTTACTACACAGTGATTGATCATAGCAATTTCTTTCACATAAACAGAATCCTCCAGATAAGCTTGTTGGAGACACTCAGGGCTATGAATACATGGCAGACCCAAAACTAATATTTTGCTTGTAGTGTTTGAACTCAGCGCCAATAGGGCTCAAACTACTTGTATCTTAAAAAGCAAAATTCTTTTAAGCATCCTGATTTAATCAGGTTCTTGGAAAAGGGCATTGCCTAAACATGTTTCTCCTGTAGTGAGGTATCTGTCTTTTATTAGAGTCCCAACATACAAGCAACAAAATGTATGATGTATCACAAGCAGCATCTTTAATCATTAGGAAATGATCCAACAACTACTCAGCTATCTCATTACGGAGAGCAGAGAACTGTATTGGAAAGGAAGAGAAATGGAGGACAGCACTTCCTGTGATCCTGAACATTTTCTCATATTGATGATTGTCATTTCTGCCACTGGAGTAGCTGGAATCATAATTTGAGAGGAGTGTCATTTTCTGCAGATACAAGCCTTGTGTAATCCTCCCATTTAAATGACATGATCCTGCAAGCTGATGATTTCATGGCCCTTAATTTGTCACTTCTCCACTGCCCGAGAGTGAAACAGTAGCTAAATGACAATCAATAGACTGATCTTATTATGCCTGCATGTTCACCTTGTTTGAACAATTCTTTAGTTTGTTCATTATGTTTTAATATGCCACCAAAGGGAGAGGTGATCATGATTTTTCAGCAGAAGGAAAGAGATCATCAAACAAGGAGAAGGTCGTTTAATTGGGATGACTTACAGGAATCTATAAAACTGCCCCTCACCCCAACCAGTGGCATGAGGTCTATAGGGGAAATAGTCTATTTACATTTTAAAAATCTTTTGAGTTCAACTGATGGGTTTATTTTCCTTATTACAGTTAAGTTTTTATTTTTCACCAATATTTAAATGATTATAATAATTTAAATACCTACAGATATGTTTTTAAGAATATGGTTTGTGCTTTAGACATGGATAAATAAATAATTTTGTTGAGTATGGAGCGATTGGCATAGCTCTTGATTCAAGCGTTAGGAGTCATGCCTGGTTAATTAAGATTTTGTGTTCAGTAATGTCCAAGTAGGTCTGGATAGAAGGATCCTAGGGTTTTAGAAGAGAAGGGTTTTTGACAAAGATAGGCTTTTAATATAAAAACATATTAGTGAAATCTTGGGGCCCATGAATTGAATGACATTTTCACGATGTAACAGCGATGTAAATCAGGGCATGGATGACTGGAGTCTATTGAGAGAATGTTGGTTTTAGTCTTGAATCCTCCAATGTATGTAATAGTAATATGCAGTGGCCTAGGAATATGGATTTACTATGATGTGTCCTTTTTGGAACTTTTTCCTCTCCTCTTCTTGGTATCTGGGCTTAAATATCTTTACAGTGATCACAATATTTGTCATCTACATTGCAGGTCTTTTGAGAATGAGAAGAGCATTATTAATAAGTATCCTGGGGATATTGATGCACTGGGGCTATCCCTGGCAAACTGGGATATATGGTTACCCTAAATATCTGGATTCTGGACTATTCGGTGGTGTGCCATGCAAGTACCACCCCCACCATATCCATATGTATGTATGTATGTGTGTGTGTGTATGTATATATATATATATATATATATATATATATATACATATCTTCTATCTTATACATATATATATGTATTTTATATATGGGAACTTTGTAGTTGGTAGAAGTAATGTTTTTATATATAGCATAGATGAGAGGTGGGGCATGAAAAGAAGGTAGGGAAAATAGCATGCAAAATCATTTGCATAAGAATGCAATCTAGATTTTATCACCCATGAAGATAACATAATAATAATTTACTGAAACTAAATAAATTAATCGCCCCTAGTAGAGAACCCTCCTATCCTAATTGTTGGTTCTGTGCACCATCTTCCTAGAATATTTATGAATTTCTTTCTAAACTGCAAACAGCGAAATGAGGTACATGCTTGACTTTGGCCTACCGGTTATTGGGATTGTTGGTGATGTTTTAGACTTTGGTTTGTTTTGTGCCTCCCCTCCCTCACTTCCAAGTCATTCTACCTCTGGATCAAATACAAATGCTAATTAAATAAATTTAATATCTTATTTTGTTCTCTGGAAGAGGGACAGCCCGTCTATAATTGAGCTGATAAAGCACGATTGATATTATGCCCTCAACAAAGAAGCTGAGGTAATGGGTTCTAGGTAGGCTCTGATTAGCTCTGGGACTACAAAGAGAGCGGACATTTTTGTTCTATGGGTTCGACTTCTGAGGAAGATGATTGCCGGCTATCTGTGGCTCCTATTTACAGAAAACTGTTCCTATTAAAAAAAAAAAAATACATAAGCACAATGGTCAGATCAAGTACTCCTGGCCTTATTCAAGCCATCTTTTATGTGTAATCAAAGCTATTTTTTTCTTCTCTTGAAGAAATTTTTGCTATTAAAAACTCTAAATTCATTGTCATAGTTTAAGCTATAAAAGGTTAATGAAGTACTCATGGAGAAAGAACATTTTCATTATGTTACTATTTCCTTAAAATAGTTTAAACCTTATATAAGATGCACTTATTTTTCCTCTGCACCCCACCCCCTCTTTTATTGTTTTTGGATAAGAACTGTTACACTTGATTTCATCCTTCTCTTATTCCTCCCTTCATTCTACAAATATCTATGCAGAATTTACTGTATCCTAGGCACTATTCTGGGCACTTGAGATATAGGTGCTTGAGATATAGGGAATAAAACTGTTATAAAACTCTGTCCTTGAGGAGATGATACTCTGTAGGAGAAAGAATATAAATAGAATAAATATGTAGTACAGGTTAGGAAATAAGTGTAGAAAAAAATGGAACAGATTGGGAATTCTGTAAGTACTGGATCACAATGGAGGAGTACAGATGTCACTTTTATTTATTTCTTATTCTTTTAAAATTATTTATTTATTTTAGAGGGAGAGAGAGCAGGGGGAAGAGCAGAGAGGGAAGGACTAGCATACTCCATGCTGAACATGGAGGCCAATACGAGGCTCGATCCCATGACCCTGCGATCATGACCTGAGCCAAATCCAAGATTCAGACACTTAACTGACTGAGCCACCCAGGCACCCCCAGATAACAATTTTAAATAAGATAAGCTTCATCAGAGAAGTGACGTTTGAACTATATGATATTGTATAGACCCAAACTGAGGGTTATTATTTTTATTTTTCAATCAGCTATATTATTTCACAAAAACTGTGGATTAAACTCTATAGTGCTTTGGTATGCTTGAGGTAATGAAATAATAAAACAAAAGGTATAGTACCAGATATTCTGATAATGACTTTCATTTAACCTTCATGACAGCGATGTAGCTATCTATTATTATTTCTTCTTGAGGAAAGTAAGTCCAACAACCATCAATTTGTCCTGGATCACACAGCGAGTAAGTAGTAATGCTGGCATTTTATAGGAGTAGTCCACTTCTAGACTCCATGACCTTAATTAACTACTAGTCATATTGTCTTGAATTCTTTCATAACAAGGAAGATGTGTTCTGGGCATACAGTCTCAGTAATGATTTTGTACCTCATAGGGTGATTGAGAAGGTGGAGGACACTCATTAACTTCCAAAAAAAAAAAATGTTAGTGTTCAAATTTGGTAAAATGAAAGAGTTAGGCCTGAGGAATAAAGAAAGGTAGAGCCTCCTTCTTCCCACTAAAAATGGTTTATGTGTGATTAGGTGCTTCTTGCCCACTCTTAGAAAAAACATTCATGGTTAGTGTTAGTGGGTGTCTGGTGTATATATCAAAGGGAGAAAACATCTCCTTGAATTTTAAAGATTGCAAATAAATATAATTTAATCTGTTATACATGATTCATATTAGCAATAACTACTTCAAAATTAATGTCAGCTAATGTTAAGATCAGTGGGTGACGTCTCTTCAGTTTTGCTGCAGGCCATTCTCATAGAGACCCATTAATGCCTTTATGACTAATTTCCTGCAGGTTATTTTTTTATCTTTCCTGATGAAATATTAAGCTCTTTTTAAAAAGAGAGTTTTTGAAAAGAGGAAAAGCAAAGCCTTGTACAACCTGTTACATAGATTTTTCTTTAAGAAAGGCTGAGACATTGCCTAAACATTGAAAAGACAGCAGAGGCTTAGAAAACACTGAGGATCTGTGGCTTTTTTTTTCTCTTGAACTTGACCTCTTCCTGTTCAGCGTCCTCTAAGTAAAGGATGGTAATATCATCTACAGAATGTGTTTTATTGCTTCAAATATCAGGAGGACTGAATCTTCTACTTAGAGAATCTCAGAAGACAGGAAGTAATTGGAGAATTGAGCACTCAACAATATTCAGCTCTAATTTGACTACTCATCCTTTTCTGATATTAGGGGTCATTTCAAAATTAAAGATCAGAGGTTTTAAAAACAGAAGGCTCTTGTCCTGTGCTTATTCTTTCTTCCTTTCTTTGAAAGACGCCAGTTTTCTTGAGGAGTAATACAGAAGCATCTTCTTTAACTTTTCTTTGCTTTTGGTAACATCATTTGTTTTTTTTGTCAGCATTTGAATATTTACCCTGAAATGGTGTTCAGTAAGATTTTTAATCACTCAAAGAATCTCTCACCTTTCTTCCTGTCCTCCTCCAGAGTCCTCTGGACTTCTTCCTCCTCTTCTGTCATCACTGTCTGAGGAGGAGATGCCCATCCTGACTGCCACAGCGAACATGTTCTGCCCAGGCAGCATGAACTTCTGGTTTCCTCTGGGTTATTGCTCCCTCCAATAACTGGTTCCTTATTTGGATATTTTATCTCTCATTCTCTAATGACTCTAAGTAATTGTCAGATGTGCGCAACCTCCCTAATGCCCAAAACACCATCCTTTTAAAGTATTTTTAAACCCTAGAACTCTCTCTCTCTCTCCTGTTCTCTACTCTCATACTCTTCTCTCCTCTTCTTGCCTTCTCTTTTCTCCCTCTCTCTGTTCTCTGTCTCCACAAACCTTCCCTTTTCTTCATTTTATTGCCAAAGTTCTTAAAAGGGTAAACTGCCTCCACTTTATCACCTGGCATGTGAAAATGCCATGGTCCAGAAGATAGAGAGACTGGGATTCCTTTCCTCATTCTGTCATCTGGTGTGTAACCTTTGATAAGTAACTGCAACTTTTTGGCCCTTAGTTATGGTGCCATATCTCTCGGTCTTGGTGACATCTCCACAAAGCAGTATGCAGTCTTCACACATATAGCAGTTAGCAAATAACAGACTCTTGAGTAAATAAAAACTGACTTAAGTTTTCTCCAAGGTTCATCTCACCCTTTCCTTCTAAGATATGTGACTTTTTAAAAAGTGTGGTGTGGAGAGGAGAGGGGATAGTACTAAGGAATAAGTAAACATCAACATAGAATTGTGTAGTATGCATAATGGGTCTAACAAAATATCCAGTGCAAGGATTCAGGCCACAGAAGAGATCAGAAATTCTATTTGTCTTCTCTAATAGGTATAATGCTATAAAAATACAAGGCAGAGAGACTCAGTTTCTAGACAGAACTAAAACCAAATGGAATGGGGAATGTGGTTCCTCTTGGCTATACTATTGTGATAGTCTGGAAAGATGGTCACTGTTATTTTCTTTAAGCACAGACTGATGTATATAGCAAAAGTTGGAGTCTTCTTCTCCTCCTCTGAGTCTAGATTGGACAGGTGATTTGCTTAACCAATAGAAAGCAGCTAAAATGATAGTTCCAGGCCTTACCTTTTAAAGGATCAGGGCTTCAGCATCCTCCATTTTGACCACTAGATGCCATGTTGCAAGGAAGCACAGGTTAACCACATGCAAAAGTGAAGTAGAAAAGAAGAGGTGATTGACGATCCCCCATGGTTCTACCCTTCCTGGCTGAGGTACCACATATATGAATGAAGAAGCATCTCGAATATTCTTGGCTCCAAAGATACAAAGTAAGCAGAAGTATTGTCCCACTGAACCAGCACTGATTGCCCAATTATGAGATAAAATAAAGTGTTATTGATTCAATCCATGAAGTTTTGAAGTGAATTTTTGAAAGCCTTATATTAAGACACGGACTGCTAATATGTTTAGGCAATCACTTCAACTGGATGAACCAATTCTAATTTTTTAAATGAAGCTATTGAATTAGTTTATTGCACAGACTTCCTCCCTGCAAAATTCTAACCATCCATGACTTTTGTATGTGCAAATATTCTCACTGATCAAAGTAAGAACATCAGTTCAACAAGTCTGGGTACTTCTATTCATTTCCTCTGTGATTCTTTTCCTGTCTTACTGGTATTTCTGCTTTAATTAAACATGTTATTGCACATAAACTGGAATAAATTAGGTCATTGATGTAAAACATGATTCTGGAACATAATAAGTACACCATCAGTGTTAGCTTTATTATTAATGGAACAGTTGGTAGAGCCCACAGCCTGACCCCAGAGTTATCTGCTCTGATCCTTATCAACAGTGGAAGAGAAAGTGCAATTTATGAGTTCTGAAGATAATTTTTATTGTTTTTTTTTTGAACTTGGTAAAACTTCTGTTTCCCACCTTAAAAACCTGATAATTAATAATCTTCACACTTCTTTGCAAAACTTAATAAAAAGTAATGTACTAAGGCATCACATCCCTATCCCTTCTTAAATTATCTTTAGTAGAAAGTCAGAGCAGAGTATCTGGAGTAATTAAAATTAAACTCTGCCTGAAAACATGTTTATAAAAACTGTGATTGGATTATAAGTATTGTTCAGTAAATTTTTTTAGAACTATACAGAAAGCAGAGGACAGAAGCAAGTTAAAAAATAAAACAAACAGAAAGAAGAAACAAAAAGCATGTCTAGATATAAATTGAACAAAAAGATAAAGGACATATGATTCTGTAGCCTGTCACCAGTTTGCAAAATTCATTTCTTCCTGTAGATACAATATGTTATGTGGTGAAACCTGACCAGTTGTTCTTTATATCCAGTCAATTAAAAAAAATAAAGTATGAATTGCAAAGGAAGAAGAGAATATTCCTTACCTGAAGGTGACCTGAGTTCGATTACTGTAATGCCATAAACTACTCAGACTCATGACTTAGGTATAATTTTTTGTAGGCCCTAAGTTTAAGCATTAAAGGCAGACCCCAATTATAGTATTATTTGGATTCCTGGATCTCACATAATCTGGAACACTTTCTAGATTAAGAAAAGGATCTGGTCATAAAAGGTAAAGATTGTGATTTATATCAGCAAACAATAAAATAACAAATCACATAAAATCAATTGATATTTACTCATTTATCCAGCAGAGATTTACACTTTTGAAGATCATATATAAGGCAGTCTGTTAAAACCAGTAGAGGTAAAAGACAAAAACGAAAAAAAAAGTCTTTGATCTTAAACTCTGGAAGCTAATAGCTTTATAAAGGAGCTAAAACATATTCAAGTGTCTATGTTAGTAAGTAGAATTTAAGAATTCTGGAGAAGGGACACACATAACAAGAGACTAGTGTTTAAGGGAGGAGAATCTTCTAGTTTTAAGGTAAGACTCGTAATTACTTTTGTAAAACCTCTGACATTTGCATCAGACTTGGACAGGCACACTGGTACTCACACATTCATTTATTTACATCCCTCCGCAGATATTTGTACACATGTACCTAGCTTCCAGATACTAATAAGGCAGTCACTATCCTCAAGTGGCACACTATTTGGGGAAAAAAGACACAGATTCTTTATTTAAATTTAAAGAAAAGTTATATAAGGCTTTTTTTTTTTTTTTTTTTAGTGTAAGACTTACTTACAAAACATCAAATGAGCAGGGTGTAAAGGACAGATGAGTTAGGAGCCAGAATAGAATAACTGTTAGTAGTGGAGACCTGGGAATCAGGGTGCCTGGGTTTATTTAAATCCTTATCTACCACTTACTGGTGAGGGGGAACAGAATTTGTTACCCAAAGTATGCCTCTTTGGCATAGAGATTATTTTAGGATGATTATTTTTAAGAAACAAAAGACATAGAAAAAGCTCTGAAAATAGTTGAAGTTAACTATTTTCTGAGACATTTACATTTATAAGGGAAATCTCCATTTATTACCATGTTTCTCTGTACCAGGAAAAGCAGGAGGACTAAATCTCTAGAAACTCTTATCAGTGTAGAATCTGCATAACAAGCATCTCCTTGGTTATTGTGTTTTTCGCGGAACCTCTCATAACCCCTCCAACATCTTATTTTGTCTCTAACTGGAGATGGTATCTCAGGTAATGGCTTGGGCCATTTCAGAGAGTCACTCAGTTTTCCTTGATGTCTCTCTTATGTATGGAAGGTGTACCTGTTATTAAACTTGTTTGCTTCTCTCCTATTCCTCTGGGTTTTTTTGTTTGTTTGTTTTGTTTTTATTGGACGGAGTATGTTTGCCAAGACCCTAGAAGAGTAGAGGGAAAAATTGTTTTTTTTTCTCTCCTGCATTGTACAAGGTCAATCTTATCATCTATGAAATAGGGATAATAAAATTAATAGTTCCTGCCCTAGGATTGCTGCTAGAATCAGATAATATAGTGCCTGGAGCATAGTAAACAGTCAGTACTTGCTAATAACATTATCTAGATCAGCCTAAAGCTGTCTAGGACTGCAGGGCTTGGTAGTGCTTCAGGGAAAGAGAAAGATTTAACTAAGCTCAGAATAGCCTGTAAAACTTCAGTGGTCATAACGGAAGGGCTTTATTCCTAGCAAGCATAGTGTTGAAACCAGGCAATCAATAAAGCTTTGAGATTTTGTTACTGGTACCATTATGTTCTCACTCATTTTTAGAATACCCCTGAGATTTACCTACATTGGCATTGTATCCATCTTTCTCTTATCAGAAATTGGCTTGGAGAGCTTCAAAATTTCATGTAAATAAGAAAGGAAAACTTTCTAATCTCAACATTTACTCCCTTGATCCATCTAAGGAAATGTCATACTGTTTCTAGTTTAGTAGGTAGATCCCAGTCTAAAAGATCCCATTTCTGAATACGCTGCACTTAACTAGCTCTGTCACTAAATGATAAAAATTAAAAAGTAAAGGAAACAAAATGAAATAAATAGTGGTTTCTGGCCTTTAATTTCCTCATAGATAAAACATAGCTAAAAATGATCTGTTTCTCCATATTTCTAAGAACTGTTTCATATGAGCCATGAAATTTTAAGTAAAAATTTGAGAGAATAAATGATCTAATGAGTTCTTCCAAGGAAAGGTGTTATATAAATATGACGTGTTTCCATTATTAGTAGCAATAAACTGTGAGTCCCTGAGAGGAGGAGGCCGGTAAGCAATTCTGTTATCCTTCAATGACTCTGTAAAGGTGTGTCTGGTCATCACATTCACTATAATACAAGCAATTAAAACATCAACATGTTTAGAAGTTCAATGAGTGATAATTAGAAAAGGAGTTGTCAGGGACTGATTTAGTAAATCATGTCTAAGATATCGTTCTTATGCTATATTTGACTCTTTGTCTTACCTGTTCTGCTTTCTAGTATATTACACCATATATTCATTATTTCCCCTTGCCCAAAATAATTTGTACCCTCAGATACTAAACTCACATAAGCCTAGATTTAAGGCTAAATGTATTTTTTTTAAAGATTTTATTTATTTATTTGACAGAGAGAAATACAGCCAGAGAGGGAACACAAGCAAAGGGGAGTGAGAGAGGGAGAAGCAGGCTTCCCACCAAGCAGGGAGCCCGATGTGGGGCTCAATCCCGGGTCTCTGGGACCATGACCTGAGCCAAAGGCAGTCGCTTAACCAACTGAGCCACCCAGGCGCCCCAAGGCTAAATGTATTTTTAAAGCTTTCCAAGTATTTGAAAATTTGCTAAGCCATATTTTGAGCATGTTTGACTCTCAGTTAACCAATATATTCAGTTACCTGAAACATCCCAAATTATTATGTATATCTATTTATTAGTTTAGAAATAGTGCATGCCTAAGAAAGAAAGAGGGGGTCGTGGTTATAAATGTTACAGTTTAGTATTTGATTGAACTCAAATAATATTATGACTGGAAAAACTGATTATCTGGTGGGCTTGGCATTTTGCTTTTTGATTTTTTTCCTGCAAAGGTCAGATAGTAAATAGTTTAAGGCTTTCTGGGCTATATAGTCTGTTGTCACTACTCAACTCTTCCACTGGAGGGCAGAAACAGCCATAGACTATGCACAATGAATAAGCATGATACATTTCCAATAACAAAAAAAAGGCAGCCTACCAAATTTGGCCCTAGAGCAATTGTTTGCCAGCCTCTGATCTATTACAACTGGCCTGTTTCATATGTGAGGAAATCAAGGCATAGAAAAGTTAAATGCCATTGTTAGCCATTGTTAATCAAATTTTGATGGGAAGAAAAAGAATGGATTTTTGTTTTGCTCTGTCAACGTTAAAAATAAAATACCCGGTTATTTTTACTAGCAAAACAAGTTTACTTGGGAGTAGTGGAGGAATTGCCATTTGGAACATAGAGATTATGGTAAACTATAGGCAGGTCCAAAGAGACAAGGGGAAGGCAAACTCTTAATAGGTTTTGGGAAGAAATTGAGGAAGATTGTTTTGAACAAAAGTTCATTGGAGGAGAACAAGAGTTCTTCTCTTGAGAGTGTGGTATTTTCTCAACCCCCTCCCTTGTCTAGATAACCCCATCTTCTTTGTGCTAGTTGTGCTGGCTGTCCCGAGTGGTGTGTGCGTGACGGCAACCCCTTCAGAACTTCCTGGTTCCATTTTAAATGAGGTTGCCTTTCTTTATTTTTATATGTCCCTGAATCCACCCTTCATAAGGCTTGCTGGAATGGTCTGAAATACAGGACAAGATATGCTTTCTTAGTCTTTAAATTCTAGTCTTTAAATGCCCTCAACACTTTCCTTTTGACTCCGGTGTGAAATGTAATTTTCCGGTCTAGTTTTGTGGGTCTCCATTCATGAGGTTTCCATACAGTTATACCCACTCCATCTTCTACTCCATTTTCTGCGCATACTTCACTTGTGCCCCTACATGTGAACAGTTGCAGGATGACAGAAACTGGGTCTATTTTGTTCGCTTCTCTGTCTCCCGTGCCCAGCACAGTGCTCGTTACACTGCAGTCCCTACAACAGTACTTGTGGAAAGAACGGGAAATGTCAGGGGCGCCTGGGTGGCTCAGTTGGTTGGGCAACTGCCTTCGGCTCACGTCATGATCCAGGAGACCCATGATCGAGTCCCACATCGGGCTCCCTGCTCGGTGGGAAGCCTGCTTCTCCTTCTCTCACTCCCCCTGCTTGTGTGCCCTGTGCCCTCTCTGGCTGTGTTTCTCTCCGTCAAATAAATAAAATCTTTAAAAAAAAAAAAAAAAAGAATGGGAAATGTCAAGCTCATATCTGAACAGATTGTTGAGAAAACAGAATACATCTTAGCCTGGTCCTCATTGAAGTTTCAGGTCTCACCAAGTGCACCTGGCAAATGAACAGTGCAGGAGCATAAATGCCCCCTCTAGTGACCTTCACTCAGGCTCTGCTTGATCAGTCTGTCTCCCTCATAATTCCTGTATTCATATCTGGCTGCTCAGAAAGCCCCCATCCATACTGCGAACTTGCAAAAGTATTCCACACACAAACTTTGTATAGGGAATTGGTATTTTATTACGCAGCATGGCTTTCGTCAGGTAGTCACATTTTCTTCTGCTTCTTCGAATTCTGAAAGAAATTGGGCTCTCCATATGTGTATTTGGTGTGAGTTACACAGGGTGGGGGTGTAACTTGTGTTTCTGAGGGCATGATGCGGACTCATAGTAGGGGGACATTTGAACACCTATATCACTGAACCCGCCTGAATGCTAATATATATGTCAGTGTAAAGGTGTAGAATTATCACCAGAAGGAAGTGCTCCCCAAGGCAGCATTGCCCTACTCCACTGGAGATGCTGATTTGTTATCACTGTAACTCTGCACCAGCAGTATCTCTTCAGGGAACATCTCAGAGCGTGGCCAGGAAGAACGTGCTATGATGTTCACGTCCCACACTTGTTTTACTAAGATAGGCAGCATTTCTTTTTCTTAATAGTCTCTCAAATAACCGGTATGAGGACTGTGCATCCTTCTACTTTTAAAAGCATGATTTTGAATTATCCCTACTCCACTCGTTAGATTAACTAATTAAATATATTTATCGGTCAGATACTTCCTAAATTGTCAGTTTGATGCAGAGAATATTGAGGAGAAAATACTTCTCCACCCTCTCCTGTAATTGGTTGTGGAGGGGTGGTACTTGTAAATGAAGCTGACAAAGGACAAATTAGCAAGAGAAAAGACAAAGTTTGTTGACCTAGGTACTCACCCTGTGGAGAACACAAAACTCTATTTCAAAGAACTTTGAAGTTGGGGCTTATATACCATCTTAACAAGGGGAGAGGGTTAGGATATCACAGGAAAATAAATGGCAGAGAATGAGAAATATGCAGGGGAACTAATGCAATGCAGTCTTGTTTTAATAAGGTCTGTTTATGCAGTGTCTCATTCCCCCTGACAGGAGTCACCCTTTTTCCTTGGTATGGGAATCCTTCTTTAAGGGAAGTTTTACTTATGACAGTTGAATTTTTCTAGAAGTCTCTGCTTTTAGGCAGATAAGGTGAGTACACAGAAGCCTCTTCCTGTATCTCTTGAATCGCTAATGCCTTCAGCTCAAAATAATCCTTACACCACAGTGGCATATTCTGGACCCCTTCAAGAACAAGTACGTAACATAAAGTAGAAAATCAAAACAAAGTACCAGATAGTTCTGGGAAATAAATTTCTGCCTAAAGTATCCAAATAAAATGGCAGATGTGTTTGAAGGCCCCAAGTTCACATACCTGTACTTAAGTATCCATTTTATTTTTCACTTAAGTAGAGCCAGATATTGAAAGTTGAAACTCCGTGCACTCTAATTGAATGTCTCCTCCCAGGAGACTAAAATTTTCATATTAACGTTTTATCTCTAAATGCATCAGGTAAATACTCAGTACAACCTGTGCATTTTTAAATGTAGAATTTGGTAAATTTATTTCCCAATTTAGTAGAGCTGAACTCTTCAAAAAAAAAAAAATGAGTCTTTGTTGGTATGCAGCAGCATCCATACAGTAAATTAGAACCTCAGAATATAAGGGCTTAAAAGATATCTTAGTAAGCTTACTACCTAAACCCTTGCTTCATAGGTAGAAAAACAGAGGCCCAGAGCAGTTAAGTGGTTTGCCCAAGGTCACCTAGCTAGTTAGTGCCTTAACAGGGATTTGAATCCTGGCCTCAGTCCCACTGAGAAACTTGGAAAGGAAATAATGTAATGACTTATAGATTAATGAATTGATTGTATATTTGTTAGATTAATTCAGAAAATCCCTGGCTATTGAGAAAACACAAAATGACTTAGACCTAATTAAAGACAGGGAGAAATTATAAAAAGTGAGGCTTAAGACATTTTTAATTATTTCAGGTCGACATCTCAGCTTGATTCTCTCCAAGTACCCTGTGCTTTCCTCTATCACAGCATATGGTCACTCTGTATTTATTATGTTATATGTCGAATTGTGCCCCACACCCACAACTTATATGTTGAAGCCCTAAGCCCCTGTATTTCCAAGTGTGACCTTTGGAAAATAGTCTTTTCAGAGGTAAACAAGTTAAGAGGTTATTAAGGTAGACCCTAATCCAATATGACTAGTGCCCTTATAGGGGAAATTTGGACACAGACACATATAAAGGCAAGGAAATTTAATGTAACATGGATGAAAAACAACCATCTAAGGAGAAGGGCCTGGAAGAGATCTTCCCTCCCAGCCTCAGAAAGAACCAGCCTGGATGATACCCCGACTTCTACCCTCCATAGCTGTGAGAAAATAAATTCCTATTGTTTAAGCCAGTTTGTGGTGCTTTTTTAAAATCAGCTTCAGAAAATGAATGGGTGTTATTGACTGATTGCCCCCATCCAGGGCCAACCCCCACCCCACGCTGTTGGCCACTGCCAGGAGGGGTCGTGTCAACTCATCCTCCTCTCAAAACCTTACAAGGTGTCTGGCCTATTTCATGGGTGTTTGGTTGATGTTTGTAACTGAATTAACTGACACAACCAGACTTTTTGTACCTTTGTTAACTCCACTGCTATTCATATCTCATTCATTTGTGTTGAGTCTATATTATTCTTATTTATCACATGATTCTCAAAAAAAATAGTGGCTTTGTCATTGAAGGTCACAGCTTTGTAAAGGAGAGGGATAGGATTTCATGCAAATACTTTTAAACTGTAATAATGCACTTAAAATCCCAATTCCTTTCTGTTGCTGCTTAAATTGCCTTTAATCCACCATGTAACTTGAGGGGTCTTTTCAACTAAAATTGCTTATATCAGAAACAAAACCATACAAAATAAAAGACCTCACAACTCAATTTAACAAAACAAAACAAAACAGAAAATCCCCCAATTAAAACAGGAGTTGAGACACTGCATTCAATTTTGAAAAACACTGACAACCTGATTTTATTATGTTTACTGGCAAAGTACTTAAAATAGTGTTTTGTTTTTTTTTTTAAAGATTTTATTTATTTGACAGAGAGAAACACAGCCAGGGAGGGAACACAAGCAGGGGGAGTGAGAGAGGGAGAAGCAGGTTTCCCGCCCGAGCAGGCAGCCCGATGCAGGGCTGGATCCCAGGACTCCGGGATCATGACCTGAGCTGAAGGCAGAGGCTTAACCACTGAGCCACCCAGGCGCCCCTAAAATAGTGGGTCTTTATGAGTTTTGCAGAGCTCTTTGTCTTTGGAAATCTTGAAATAGATAGCCACTAATATAGGTTTATTTCTCAGGAGTGTACACACTGAAAGAGATTATTAATAATTAAATCATTTCATCATTTTATATATTATTTTGTTACACATAAGTCAGTTTTTCTTGAATGCTGGCTATGTGACAGGCACTGTATTAAATGCTTTAAACATCAATCAACACTGGCAGAAAAAAGATGGCCTAATTAAAAGGGCTTAACTGAAGAGAATTTAATAAATGAACATTTCTACAGAGTGTGGGGAGGGTTAGGGGACTCACTAGCAGTTGGTGAAGTACTGAAAGTCTAACAAATATAAAAAAATGAGAAGCTGATAGCCACTCAGGTCTGACAGGGTGGGGAGTCCAGGTAAAGATTGTGGAAGAGGGGTTACCAGGCAGAGTTTCTGGCCATAGAGAAACACGACCACTGCCAGGAAGTGGTAAAGAAGGCGCAGCTCAGGTTTCAGTGGAGAGCAGCCCCTCCCATGTCCCACCCAAAAGCCAGTGAGATTGGGAGTCCTGCTGAAGCTTGGGCCGAGCTCAGTGCCCAATCAGAGTTAGACAGTGGATGGGAGGAGCAGAGGCAAAGGAGAACCCTGAAAATCCTACCTCATGTAATCATCCCCAAGACCGTTGATATACTTTACCAATTTAGAAGCAGCTCAAAAAAGTTAGAAATCTATGCAATCTTTTCCTTAAGCAAGTAAGTGGAGGAGGGAGGAGGGGAAAGAAAAAGTCTAGCCTTGTTTGGGGTCTAATGAAAGATAGTTATGTTTTTAAATAAAAGGTTTCTTTTATCTATTTTACAAAAGTTTTCTTTCAAGTGAACGAAGAAGGGAAAGGGCATTCTGTAAAGCTGTCAAGGAAACTGTAGGAAAGTTTTACTTTAAAGCCATTGGCATTTGGTTCGGCGCATGGATTGATTTGGTGTGGAAGGGGAGCATGGCTGCTTGGGCATGAAGATGGAGAAGAAGCCACGTTAGAGATGAACCAGTGGGCACGTGTTTATGGTGATGATCAAAAATGTAGGAGACAGGAAGTTAAACATGATAACTACCTCCTGTAGAGAACTAGTAATTTAGTAAACATGTTAATTTATTTCCTTGGTTCAGTACCCAAAATAGTTTTGAGATAGATTACAGTTATTTTTCTTGGTGCTGTTAGTGTGATTTTTTTTTTTTCATTCTATAGATAAAGAAACAAGCTCAAAGAAGTTACATGGTTTGTCCAAAATTATGTAGTGAGTAGTTAGATGGAATTTGAATGCTGGCCTGAGGATTCTGTCTTGTGAACCAAGAATAGTTCCTTCCTTGCAGAGTTCTGGGAGCAGTCTGTGATGTCAAATAGCACCAAACTAATGTACTGAAGTGACAGTGTGGTTTTCGTTAGCTATTTCTCTAACCAAATCTCTATGACTAATATTGGAATGCTAGAAATCCACGCATTCTAAGGCCATTTTTTTTTCCTTTTTTAGACTAGACTCCCTGTGCCCTGGTAAGAAAGCTAATAAACTGAGTGTATCCCAGTGCTCTGATAATTTTTATCAGCTCTTTAGTTAATCTAACGTGCTCTTTGCCAAATACATCTGATTAGCAACTCCACTCCATAATCATTTTCCAACACATGCATCTCTTGTCTCTAGAGATTAATTGCCAGGCTTTTATATCCAACTAACAGTAGGTTGACATTTAACATCTTGGATTTATAGATTTCCTGGTATGTTATTGGACTATTTTCTTTGGCTAGAGTCCCCAAACATTTGAAATTGGATTTCTCCAAGGACAAGTCTATATAAGTGAGGAGCTTATCACATCATTTCACTTCAGACTCTTCTCAGAGAAGTTGGTTTATTACAGTCTTCAAAACTCCTGGGATGTTTCTCTGACTGAATGTGACTGAAGGCACCAGTTAAAATCACTACTGCTGTGACCCATACTTTCAATGTCTTATCTTCTCATTCTCCATAGATACTGTGTGTTCTGCATAACGGTACTAGAGAAAGATACTGCCAGGAGTTTACAAGGTCATCCCCCATTAACAAGGTCAAGGACATCTTATTAATCTTCCCATTCTCACTATTAGAGCCTTATACATCTTACATGTATTATACATACATACTAAATAAAATTTGATGACATGACTTTATTTATTTATTTGACAGAGAGAGAGAGAGATCACAAGTAGGCAGACAGGCAGGCAGAGAGAGAGAGGAGGAAGCAGAGCAAGAGCCTGATGTGGGGCTCAATCACAGGACCCTGAGATCATGATCTGAGCCAAAGGCAGAGGGTCAAGGCACTGAGCCACCCAGGCACCCCACTGACTGACTTTAAAGAACACCACAGTATGTATTTACTATTTAAATGCACGTGTACTTCAGGTAAAGTACAGTACTGGCTGTTAAGAAGGTAAATGTTGAAGCCTAATTATTTGAGTTGTCTTCTAGTTGAAATCTTTCGCTTTCAAACCATAAAAGCCTTTCAGGCTTGGTTTAGATGAACATACCTCAGCCCCAAAATGTTTCTGCAGTACAGAGGATGTCCACTGTGACAGGATTCAGGAAGTACTTTTCCCTACCTCACCTCTTCCTCTGTGTCTGACTACAAACAACCTTTTATTTAACTCTGACCTTAGGCTGTTAAACTCTCAAGCCAGCCAAAATGGTGACATGCTTTTAACAACAGCTTGATTCTCTTGGAAAGATTTATCTCAGGAACACTGCAGGGGGGAAAGGGTAAATCCTAACTGTTTCATTTCTAATTACAGGGAGCCTGAACTGTATTATTATTTAGATACCAGCATTTCTGAACTGACCCTGAGTGAAAGCATCAACTGCATTTCTAGGATTTTATAACACAGAGCAGTTTTTAGAGGTGAAGATTTGAGGAGATTGTTCTTTTTTTCTATAAGAAGATGGGGAAGAATAGGGTGAGACATTTCTGTATTTGCACAGCAAGATATCTTTAGTGAATCTCTTCTCCATTCCTCAGCTAAAGACATTTTAACTTTTTCTCTAAGGCAAAATCATCACAGTTAAGATATCATGCTAAGCCCTCAACCTTTTTCCAGCAAATACGGGAGGCAATAAAATAGAGGTCAGATGAACCAGAAATTCCATTTAGGAAACAGTTAGAAAAATCTATGTTAATGAGCATGCTGTGTAGTTCACTCTTTTTCCCCCCTATTTTGTCTTCCTCAAAATGGAATCTAAATAATAAAGCCATCAAATCTAGTTAATAGTTTGTACCTTTAGGGGAACTACAACATAAAGTCACTGAGGAGAAAATGTCATATGACAAGCTTCCCTTGGTTTACAAGGACTCAAGGTGAAGTAGTTTCTTCTTCTGTTATGGTTTTCAAATATTTACTTCAGAAGTTGTCAAATCAGCCTGACATGGTCCTTGTTACAAGTGAATAGGCTCCTTCTGTTAAGGCACTAGCAATCAGCTCTCTCAGGGATGAGGTGCTGATATCCCAAGGCCTGCCTTTTCCCCAGCTGAATTATCTATTTGTGCATCTGTACACTTAGGCAGACAATGCAATACATCTATTTATCGTCACCACCAGCATCTCCGTCTAAAGCTATATCCAAAGGCATGTGTTCTCATAAAGTGAGAGAGTTATATTAGTCTGGTTTGATGTAGCAGTCACAGGCTTTATCTTGTGAGTTATCTGAAGATAAGGGCTTGATTGTTGTCAGACCCTACAGTCATTCCTGTGTGAACTGCAAGGGGCTGACAACTCACCTAGGTGGAGCTCCAGGCAGGCAGCAAAGACAGAAGGAGGTGCCCTGATTCTCTCTTAATTACAAAGTAACCTGTTTTCCATTAGACCATGAATTCTTTGCAGTCAGTGATTGAGAATTTATTTATCAATATGTTAATGATTTAAAAGAAAACCAACAAACAGCATAGTATGTGATAAATGTTTATGAGCAAATAGATGCTTGGGTGAATGGATGGGCAGATGCATGCGTGGACGCAGGGAAGAATAGATAAATGGATGCATGGATGCGTGGGTCCATGGGTGGATGAGCTACAGCACCTCCTTTCAGAGCTTTCTGAATACTGTAGAGCACGTGGCCACTGCACAAGCTGTCCGCCTTGCCTGACCAGCTTTTCTTCATAATCTTCACACGTCTGCTTCTTTCCTAATATTCAGATGTATCTTACATGGTGTATCATTCGAAATGCTTCTTCTAGCCGCTCAGCCTGCAACAGCAAACTGTTCTCCACCAGTGCTCAGTTCATTCATCTCCCTAGCTTTTATTTTTTTACATGTCTCTTTGACGGTTTTGTGGTAGTGTGTGTGTGTGTGTGTGTGTGTGTGTGTTTGCCTTTATTTACCTTTGCCCTCCCAATAAAATCTAATTTCATGAGCATTTCCCAGCTTATTTAGGACTATATTGTCTGCATCTGTATTCAATGATCTTTTGAGAGACTGATGTACCAAGTAACTGACTAAGTGAATGGGAACAACATCAAATGATTTTTCTTAATGTTAATGTTAATCCACCAGCCTTGGAAATATATCAGAGGATTAAAGAAAGGGTTACTTCTTCAGATGTTTCTGGAGTGAGGTGAGGTATACATTCACATACATACACATCCCTGTGTTTCAGAGTTTTATTAGTTTAGACTAATGAAGGACATACCTTGTTGCACACAGACCATTATTGTACCTATTCTTTACAATGAATCAGACTTGTGAAATTTTTCTAAGCAAAAAGGGGTTGATATCTTCTAGTGCATTGCTTTTTATTAGGGCCGTATGGTTTTCTAGACAGCCTTTTGGACTTTGGTGGGAATAGGTTGTTCATTACAATGACTGGGAATACTAACGCCACTTGGTAGCCAGCATTACTACAGATCCCAATGCATGGAGAAGTCTTACACAATGAAAAGAGCTTTTTATATCTCCCACACTTTCAAAAATCTCTTCATAATCACCTGTGCCGTTTATATAACTCTGCTTTACTTTAAAACACAAAATAATTTGCATTCAAACCTGCCAGTTAGACTCTAGCCCCAAGTCCAAGGGTCTGGGATAGGGACTGTGTGGCCTATTACATTTTGCTCCTCTTTTTCTTTTTCTTTCTTTCTTTCTTTCTTTCTTTCTTTCTTTCTTTCTTTCTTTCTTTCTTTTTTTTTTTTAGGATTTTTGTTTGTTTATTTGACAGAGAGAGATCGCAAGTAGGGAGAGAGAGAGGAGGAAGCAGGCTCCCCGCCTGATGCAGGCCTTGATCCCAGGACCCTGAGATCATGACTTGAGCTGAAGGCAGAGGCTATAACCCAGTGAGCCACCCAGGCGCCCTACTCCTCTTTTTCTGAAAATTTTATTAAAATTGAGCTTTGAAGGCTGCCTTTAACAATTTCAGAAGAGGCCTATGGAAAATGACCACAGTGTGAGGTCCTTTCAAGGACAGTTATATTCCCTAGCCACAAACCTTTCTGAATTTCTAGAACTGTGTCAAAAAAAATTTGGACTTAGGTAAAGAGAGATATTATTTAAAAAGAGTACTGTAGTAGGAGAAGGAGAATGTTTGCAATAGAGAGAATACTTTGATGGTAAGATCTGTACGTTTCAAAGATCAGGGAGAATGGTCCTTCTTTTATAAAGAGGAGAAAATGATGCTGGAAGAAATTAGGAAAGGAGGAGTGGAAGGATCAGGTGGTATAAGAGAGCAGTTAATCAGGTCCTTGGATTTGGGGGAGGTACCTTGAAGGAGGCTCTGTTTCCTGTTCCTATCCTTGCCTGAATGCAAGGATGAGTCAAATCCAGGGCCTGTAGGTGGCAGAGAGAAGCATGACTAAGGTTTGGTCCAGTCAGTTTTATGTGCTATTTTGTCTAAATTGGTTAAATTCTATCATCTCAATAGATCAAACCAATTTGCTTTCCTCATAATTTCACTAGGGGTTCTTTGCCATTTGGGATTGAAACCACATCACTAATATATAAATAGCTAGTGCAACTACATTTCTGGCATTTGTGGCTACAAAATTCATGGTAATTCTGGTGGATTAGTTGGAAACAGGTTGACTATTGTATTTTATCATCTAGTGTAGTAATACTAATGCTGTTACACAGTGATAAATGTATTATTTCATCAGTTGATTTCTTTTTGCTTCTCCATTATATCAATGTAGAACATTATATAACTTTCACACTTTCCTAGATTTTGTGTAGAGATAGACAATACAGTGTATGAATTTAATTTTAGAATAGTAAAGGAGGCATTATGAAGTATTTCTTTTTCTCTGAAAGGACTGAAGTTTCTTTAGAACTGAGAGCCAGTATTCTACTACCAGATTATTATTTATGGGTAATGACTCTGCAACTAAAAGAAGTTGAGAAAATTGCCCAGAGCTACAGAGAATATTGATATAATTTCACACATAACAATTTCAAATTGTTAAGCATTTTTAGCATGATAAATGTGTGGCTAGGAATACAGATACATAAAATAGTCTTTATTCTGTGTAACAGGAGGAAAAAAATGTTTACAAATAAATGATAAAGACCAAATAAAAAGTGATTAATTTAGCAAACAAAAATTTCTGGTAAGTGTCATTTCTGATAAGTACACAAAGAAAGTCTCCATGCTTTACTGGAGACTGACTGTATTTGGGACACATGGGTAAGTGGAAAGAAATTCTCTAAGAATCTAGTTCTTGATCAGTAAAATGGGTAAAAGTGTATACCTAATGGCATGATGAGACTTCACCAGAGTAAGTAATGTGATCCCTGATTAACATTCTTATAAATTACCTGAGGATCTTATTAAAGTACTCACTCTGATTCAGTAGATCTCAGTGGGGCTTGAGATACTGCATTTTCACCAATAGTTGTAGTAGCTGTCAGCAATACTGTTTGGAGACCACATTAAGTAGCAAGGATGTAAGTCCCCTGGTACATCAGAAAGGAGCAGCTCTGGTTGGTTGTGTCTTTCCCTTTCCTCCCCTGCTATTGCTCTTTTTGAAGCCTGTAATAGGAAGCATTGATTTTGTTTTCATGGGAACTCTTTGCTTTTTGTATTTTTAAATCACTGCTATTCATTCATGTAGGATTTTTTGAAAGAAGGGACTTGATAAGAGGTAGACTGTGTGAGGTAATAAGAATTAATGCTCAATTGGAAGAATTGGAAGAAATCAATTTTTGAATTTTCTTCATCCCATAATCTAAACTTAATGTATTTAATGTTATTTTGCCCAAGTTCAGGGCACCCCATTCTATCAATACAGCTAGTAGTAAAAAGGGGAGGGAGGTACTGTTATTATGTTATTCTGCAGTAGCATCCCTGTTTACTACAAAAATATATATCTAAGACAGTCTCACATTTCTAACTCATTTCGCCCAAACAGTTTTACCATTCCTTAACCATGAACAAAGAGAAGAAATGATAAAATGAGGCACAAAATAATTCGGTTAGCCTCATAATCCCACAGATGCTTCTTCAGTGAATCTTATAAGAATGCTAAAAAGGTTTTGTGTTTTTTTAAGAAATCTAATTCTAGGATATCTTGTATTTTTCTGTTTCACCAACAGATGACACTAGTGATTTCTGTAATTTTTTTTAATAGCATATCAACAAAATTCTTCATTGCTGCAGTTTGAGGAATAACAACCAAAGCTGAAGAAACTAGTAACTCTAAAGTGATAACATATTAAAATTATTTTTATGGAGTTTTATTGTTTTGTTATTTTCATACAATTTGCAAAAGCATAATCAAAGATTGTTCTTGTGTCAAATGACTGAACATCTCAATTCTTTTCATCAACACACAAATTATAGCAGTAATTCTGAAACAAGAGAATATCTGAGGTGATTTTATAAAAGGATAAATGATACATCTTTCATATTGTAAAAATTGTGTGTCTGTTCCTTTGTTTATAAAATAAGATAATCTGAAGGTATTTTTCAGGCATCTTTCATCTCCTCATTAAAAGCACTGAATGCAGTAGCAAGAATGTAGCTTAGGGAGACAGGATGGTGTCTGAAATAATAACCAAATCAAATCATCCAGTAAAACTAGTTCTTTTTTTTTTTTTTTTTTTTTTTTTTTTTTTTTTTTTTTTTTTTTTTTTTTTTTTTTTTTTTTTTTTTTTTTTTTTTTTTTTTATAGAGAGGGAGAGAGAGCACAGGCAGAGGGCGCAGCAGGCAAAGGGAGCTGGAGAAGCAGGCTCCCCGTTGAGCAGGAAGCCTGATGTGGGCCTCGATCCCAGCTCCCTGGGATCATGACCTGAGCCGAAGGCAGATGCTTAACCAACTAAGCTACTCAGGCATTCCTAAAACTAGTTTTATAATCACTGGGGCCAAAGTGCCTCAGCAGTGGCATGGGAGTTTCCAGCAGTTGTCATGCCTTTCAGGTAGGAGGGAGCACAGTTTGTAACCTGTACATCAATATTAAAGTGAGTGGTTCTTCTCTTTGAGAGTTCGAAAAGTGGTTCGCTTTCTTGATACATACCATTCTAGAATTCGAGATATTTAGTTCTGGGCACCTGACACCTAAACAGTACTGTGAACTTTCCTCTCTTTTTGCTTGTTTCTGTAGTGGTGCAAACTGATTATTCTTATCCTGGTTGTAAATTGAAAACTAATCAGATGTTTTCTAGAATTCCCTCATTTGTGAGTAACTCCATGTTGGACACAGACATTAATCGGTTTACAAAAAGGAGATACAAAAAGCAAAGGTGTATGACTTTCTGTGATGTGCATTAAAAAAAAAAAAAAAGAGGGTCAAAAGAGAGTTGTAAGTGCCAACAGAATATGCTTTTCAAAGGACACATTTAGAAAAATCCCATATAAGGTTGTCTGTAAAAAGAAGACATTCCATTTTATCAGCTACTTAGGAATTTTATAAAGACATGGTTTTCTTTTAGATTCATCTATGGGTGATGTATTTATTAATGAAAAAGTATAATGCATGATTACTGTTACCCAGGTGTGAAGCAAAAATTACATAAACCATTCTCATTCTTGATGAAACACAGAATAGTGAGTACTGCTAATCATCATTTCATTCCTTTGAAAATGAGTAAAAATTAGTGACTAATGAGAAGCCTAACCATTTGTACTGAAAACATAGCATTCTGTTTTTATTTTATTTTTTAATAAAAAGTTTTGTAGTTTTATTTTTAAGAGCCAGTTAAACTTCGTGCTAAACCATTCATCAGTACAAAATAAGAATGAAAGCTCATAAACACGTTTAATTTCCTCAGTATCAGAAGCCACATGATCTATCTTCAGAGACAGAAGAAAATTGAAATCTAAGTTTAAGAGCTCAAACATACCTTTACAGGAAAAAAGAATGTGTTAATTGTGTAAAACCTGGTTCTGCTATTTTAAAACTGAATTGGTTCACCAAGAATAGTTGTGACATGGAAAATAGTATTTATAAACATTCATATTTATGCATGAATAAAGTACATATAAATTATGAAATGTATTATTAAAATAAACACCACCGCCTTATTTGATAAAACCTATAAAGTCTTAGATAAACTTAAAAAATTCATTGGTGAAGAATCTTTAGTAAATCTGCTCTTAAATAATTATCTTTGGTATTTATTTTTATCAAAAGTTATGTTTTTCCTCCTTTTATTTAAGAGTAGAGATTCTCACTATGTGCATACAGACACATACACGCACATGCATGCACACACAAATGATACATGTGATTTTAGTTATGTATATAGAGAAAACATTTCTATGTGTTTGTTCAGTAATCAGCATACAGAACTGTGTTATCATCCCAACATATTCCTTGTATTCAATATCATTTCAAAATTTACTTTTGAGTGCTATTAATTCTCTGAATTTTTATTGTTTTATGTGTTTTATAATTTTTGTGCCATATATAGTAACTTTTTGAAATTTCAGTAGGTATAATTTTTACCTTTAAAATAAGTCTCAATTTATACATTTTCTTCTAGCCTTCATTACAAAAATAATTTGAGGAAATGGGCAAGATTAGCAGCATTTTCCTATGAATAACCAGGAAAACAAAATTATTTCTAAGTTTTTGCTGATAAAACCCCTTATTTAAAAAGAGAGAGAGAGAATTGAACATTTAGTTGACTTGCTTACATTTTCTTCGACATTCATAGTTTAAAACTGCTGTATTTAATTTCAACAAAGGTATATATTTTTGAGAAAATGTTTTAGAATTTCAGCATATTTTGAAAGAGCTCTGTCCAGTAAATAGCTATCATTTCCATTTTATGAATAATAAAATAAACATAATATCAGTGCAATCTACTCAGATCCGTATGGGAATCAAGTGGTAAAGAAATGACCCATTCAATTTAGAATTCTTTGCAACAAATGTAGGTTATGAGCATGGGGGTCTGAATTATGCTACCAGGGTTTGAATGTTGTTATCAGCACTTTCCTACCTACACGCTGAGCTTCAATTTATTTGTAATATGGGAATGATAAACATAACTGTTAAATTAGTCTACAGGTAGCATAGGTAGGCCTAACATAGGTGACACAGTAACTTTTGGAGAACACTGTTATCCTCAGACGTTAACAGAGCGCTAAATGTTTACCGAACTAAAATTTGAATATCTTTTCCTGTGGTCAAAAATGTTGAGGTATAATTTATAGAATAAAAATACATAAGGTAGACATATATGTACACAAATATGTACCAACAATAAGATAGAAAACATGACCATCTTCTCGTAGGCTCCACTGAAGTCAATACACACCAGCTCCATCATCCCATCCCTCAAGCAATACTAAGGGAATTTTCATCACTTTATATCACTTATGCCTACTCAGAATTCCATATAAATGGACTCATGCAGTATAGACTTTTCTGTGTCAATTTCATCAATTTCACATCAAGTTATTGTTAGGAACTGAATTGTGCCCTTTACCCCAAATTCATATACTGAAGTCCTAATTCCCAGTACCTCATAATATGTCTGTATTTGAGGTTAGGGCATTTAAAAAGATAATTAAAGTTAAATGAGGTCACATGACTGGGCCTTAATCCAAAATGACTGGAATCCTTGTATAAAAAGGAAATTAAAATATAGACAACACAGACTAAAAGGTGACAGTATGAGGACTCACAGAGAAGACAGCCCTCTGCAAGCCAAGGAAAGAGGTCTAAGACGACACCAACTTTACAAATATCTTGATCTTGGACTTTAGCATTTATGTATAAGTCTTACAGGTTTTCCTCACCATCTCAAAGTATGCAGAGCATTACTTAGGAAGAACCTTGCTTTGAAAACTAGATTTCATATATCTAAGTGGTATAAAGTAAATAAGCAAGTACCATTAATTTATATGGAAAACTTTTAGAGTATTCCCAGACCTCCAAAATAACCTCTCTCTGGCTTTTCTGATATGTTAAGACACATCTTGCTAATGAATGCAAAAAATAAATCCAGATAAAGAACAGATGCTCACAGACACAGTTCAAAGCTATGCCAGCTTGTTGGTGAAATGCTAAGTTTAGTTCCTAGGGAAGGAGCTTGGTGGTACCGCTCCTGCTGCTTGGGATATGCACAGCCTCTAAACAGCGAAACACAGACTAAACACTGTTTTTGTTTTTTGCCTTCTTCATGGAAGCGAAACTCCACTTTGGATTTCTTTTAGTTAGCAAAAACAGGTACTAATGTAATTGGGTGATGGCATAGTACGAAGTTTTGAAAAGTAGAGGATAGCTGTAGGTGCACATACATTTTCATTCCTCACAGCCCCATTCCTCCAGGTGTAAAGTGATATGTCATTCTAGTTTTAATTTGAATTTCCTTGATGACTACTAATATCGTCCCTCTTTCTATAGGCTTATTTTCATATGCATATGAGACAAGAAATTATTAAATATTTTATAGACAGTTACTTTTTAAACATATGTTAAAATATTTTTTTTTCTAGTATGTGGCTTGTCTTTAAAATTTCTTGTTGG
>PITA01020877.1:0-33966 GCA_004023965.1 Spilogale gracilis | reverse complement strand
TGCTAAGGCCATTCAGAATAGGATTGTTTCAGAAGTGAGGGACAAAAGCGTGTTGGCTCTATGGAAAAAAGGAGAAACAAATTTCTCAGTTACCCTGTATTTCATAGTTACCTGGCTTTTCATAATTTGCATGTTAGTTTGGGTTGAGGCTTAATCCAGGGACTCTGGCACTCCTGAATTCTTAACCTTTTATTAAGAGAAACTGAATTTTCTGTAAAGGTGGCAGTTAGGAGAAGACCTACAATGATCCTCTCTCAGGGCTGAGGTGACACATTAATGGTTCTGAGCTAGTTCTTCACTTCCAAGAAATGCAGTACATTCCCAGGTGTTCTCTGTCATCTCCCCAGGTTGTAGATTTAAGTATCATTAAGTCTAGTTTTCTCAGATTAGGGTGGGGGTGAGGAACAACTTGTAAATTTTGGATCAGAGCTAGGTCTCTCCGTGGACTGCACTGATAGATGGGACCTACAACGTAGTGCTTTGGCTAACAGCAATGGGGACCACCTACCCAAATGTATCATCTCCCCTACCACTGAGATGCAACAGATTCCCACTCCTTCAGTTTGATTCATCGTGTACTAAATGAGATATATATCTGCAATCATCGCACCCTTTTTTTGAATTAAGGCGAGATAGGTATAAAACATTTGATGAAAACAATGCTCAAAAGAATAAAAAAAAATACATCTGTAGATCGGGAAACTTATCTTGGAAGTCAGATGTAGGCCCTAAAATGTTGGGCAAGAACATTTTACTGAATGGGAAGTGGGGGATAAAATGATCTAGGATTTAAGAGGACAGGTCCAGGTTGGGTCCTCACACAGCAGGATATATAACTGGTTGGGAGGGAAACTCAACTCTAAAAGGAAGAAATGTTACCTCAAATGCTCTGCCTTGGACTCAGCTCGTGTGGGTTTTCAATATTCACTCTCTGATTTAGGCCACATCAATATGTGGCCGGTGTCCATTTCAACTATCTTCATGATGAATATTGATCACCATCACAGATCATTCATTCATTCAACAGTCCTCATTGATCATTAAATGGCTAGAATTAATAAATTAGCCAGTTGAAGTTCTATTCATCTAATGTAGAGGCATAGATAGTGAATCTATGGGGAAACTAAGAACTTGGATTTCCCACTACAGTGTATTGCCTTATATTTTTATGTGTAATTGTATATACTTCAGTGTTCACATACATGAAAATTGAAATATAAGGTATCTAGAAAACTTGCATTAATTAGAACATCAATCTGGAAATTGATGTAACTCAGAGGGAGTCACACTGAAACCTATTTTTGGATTACCTATAAAGCCTTTATTAATTGTATAAACAGAATTTCAGGGAGAATGCATTAAGTGCTTATAAGAGGAAAATAGTTTTAAGTAATTCAGGATTCCAATTTCACGTGATTTATATACCAATTAAAAAGCATTCCCTCTTTTTCAAACAAGCTATTCCTATAAGTTTATCAAAATAAGTCTCCTAAGAACACTTTTTTATCTGGATTCTAATATGGTGTGTCCTTGGATAGTGGGAAACCTGACTTAATGCTAACCAAAGTCTACTACTTGGACTGGGAACTGTGGACACATGAGCTGGGCTGATGGGGAGGACCTACCATTTTATTTTTCTGGCTTGACTCTTTGGGGGATCTTAGTCGGACAGGATCCACAATGGAACAGTGGGTGATGGGGAGGACAGAGATAATGTGTCCTTGAAAATCTAGTTCTGTGGCAGCCTAATGGATATTATCTAAAATCTGATGAGGGCAAGGGGGTAGTAGGAACCTGAAAGAGCTATTTGTGGTAGTGATTCCATGAGGCATCCAGCTTTGATCTCCTTAGATGGTTCATTAGGTGATGAAATGGAAGGAATGATAAGGAGAAAATTCTCCCTTTTCATGAAGCACCCATGATTTCACAGCACTGGTGATTCTGAAGAGAACAAGGAGGCTATCATTTGGAGGTACTAAGGATGTGCTCATGAGTGCATGGCACTCATAAATATGAGAGTCCCAGATATAATCATGAGTATGGGACAATGTGGAGACTAGAGAAGGTACCTGGAGATAAAGGTGAATATGACTTAATGATTCAGCCAAATACGGTTTCTTACTATTGAAGTGGCATTATTTATATATATAATTGATATTTCACAGAAAATGTGAGCTATCCCTGAAAATAATAAAACTAAATTTCTTTTAAAAACTATTTGGAAGGGATATAATATAGTGAAAAAAGGCATAGGTTTTGATCAAAAGTGAATTCAAATTCTGACTGTCAATTATTATTTGTACGACTTTGGGCAAGTTGCTTAATGTGGCTGACTGCTAAAACCCATTTCCTCTCCCTACTGAGCACACACCTTAATTATGTCTCCCAGCCTCTCTAGCATCCAAGAACATCCATATAACTGAGCTCAGGCAAATATACCATGAACTGAACTAATTTATGGCACTTCAGTTTGGGCCCTTAAAACTTCTTGTGCCCAGGAAGCTTGCATTAATCTGAAACTGATACAACACAGAAGGAGGCAGACTGCAATCTAACTTGGGGTTATATATAAAGCCTTTATTAATTGTACGAGTGGTATTATTAACAAGAACTTACAAAGTATTCAACAGAAGATTGTATGTCTCTAAAGGATAGCAGAGCCCTGGGCCCTTACTGACGGTACAGAAGGCCATTCACCAGCCCAGAATGCTTGTTTTGGGTTCTATTAGAGCAAGAAATGAAATGAACTTTTATTGTCTTAAATCACTAAGGTTGAGATTTATATGATAAAGCAGTTAACGTCATTTACATGAACTGAATCCACCTGAACTTCAATTTCTTCTCATTAAAAAGGAAAAAAATAGAATCTAAGTTACTGGGTGGTTTAAGAATTATCTGTAGAGTCTGGGACACTGTAAGTGTTAAATAAATAACAGATATCATTATTATTATTATTATTATTATTTAATTTCTTATGTCCATTTCCCTGTCAGTAGGTATCCTTCTATTGTAACTGGGGAGTTGATTGTTTTTTCTTTGGAGACATGGGGAACAGATCATATTTATGAAAGCAAAACACAGTATCAGTCTTAGATGGGAAGAAAAAGTAATTTATTGATCCAGTGTGGCCATCACTTGTAATATATGTGAACTTGGGTACCATTATTGGGTTTTCTGAGCCTCAGTTTCTTTATTTGTAAAGCATGTATAACAGCCCATGCCTCGGGGTACTGGAGTGGCTCAGTTGGTTCAGTTTCCGCCTTCAGCTCAGGTCATGATCTCTAGGTCCTTACTGAAGCCCACTTCGTGCTCCTTGCAGAGTGCAGGGTCTATTTCTCCCTCTCTCTTTACCCCCCTCCTTCTGCCATGCTCTCTTTCACTGTCTTTCAAATAAACGAAAACTTTGAAAAAGAAAGAGAATGAGCCCATGCCTCACAAGGCACATGGGAGGATAAAATGCAGCAAAAAATGTAGATGTATTCTTTCATCTTTGCAGTTCCAATAAAATCTATGGTTTGTTATACAGAATATCGTTTTAATTTTTTTTCAGAGTACCATTTTTAAACCCACAAAAATAAGCAGGTTTAATACAAACATTATCATCCCAAACAGTATCCGATTTTCCACTCCACTAGCAAAGTTGCTGCTTTTTATTATCTTGCTTTTAATGTGAGTGAATACAGGCGACTGACACTACTTTTCCACTTTCTAGGGTTTTTAAGTTGATGAATTAACTGCAGTCATGTATTCGAAATGTGCCATTTTCTTTTTATTTTAAAAGAAGAAAAAAGACATTGCTAGCAGTAAATCATGTATGCCCAAATGGAACTTGATGGATCAAGAAAAAGTAAGAGCCTCACCTTCCTGCTGTCACTGAAATATCCTTTGGAGAGAAATGCACTGGGACCTGGGTTTCATTAGGATCAAACCAAATCTTGTCAGATGTCAATTAAGCAAGCTCTGTGGTGGAATCTATGATCCACTTTAAACTTTTCAATATATCCTCTTAATTTTATAATTTATAATATCTGAAAACTCCTCCAATGAATTTTATTACCATGAAATGAAGGTTATCAAAAAGTAAGTCCCTCCTGGAGTTGCATTTAGTATGTTCCTCACATCACCATACAATGCCAGGCATGGAGGTGCCTATCTTTCTCTAGATATGGAGTTAAAACTCTAAATATTTAAAATACCTATGCCTAGAGCCTACGGAAGAAAATTGAAGTCTTTAATCCCTTAAAGAAGATCAATGAAACTGTTGAATATGTGATGATCTGTAGTTGTGTGAAGGAGAGTGGAAGGAAAATTTTCATTTAATAATTCAACAAATGATTAAGGTACAGAATCTTATCACATGATCAAAACAAACATTACCATTAATGTTACGTTGATATCATGTACTCCCAAATATTATGTGGTACGAAGAGCACTCCACTTCTGTGGTGTTTTTGCCAAAAAAAAAAGCCAATCTATTCATGAGAGAAACATCAGACAAACACAAACTGACCAGCACTTACAAAACTGTTCAGAACATGAAAAATAAGGAGGCGCTGAGAAGCTATCATAGATCAGAGGAGAACAAGAAAATGTGACAAGTAAATACAATGTGGTGTCCTGGATTGGATCTTGGAACAGAAAAAAAGGTCATCAGTGGAAAAACTGGTGAAATCTAGAGTTTGATTAGGAGTAATGCACAATGGTGGTTGCTTAGTTTTGACAAATACACCACAATAATATGAAATGATTACATTAAGAGAAAGTAGACCCAGGTAAGAGGTATATGGGAGCTCTCTGCACTATCTTTGTTGTACTTCTATACATTTAAAATTATTTTTAAAATAGTAATTTTTAAATAATAATTTTTTAAAATAATACTAAATTACTAAAATAATATGCCTATAATTTTAATAAACATAAAATATCTTAATACATGTCAGAAATAAATATTTAATTATTAAGATTTTATTTTTAGTTAAAACATTAAAATAAAATTTTAATAAATAAATGTACAATTATTGTTTTTTTACAAATAAATTTCTCTTTCAGAAAGAGAGGAGATGTAGCATTCTGTAAAGATGATGGTGATGGTGTTGTTTTCAGTCTCTGAATCACCACATAAAAAAGACAAAGCAGCTAATAGCAAAAAAAAAACAACCCATGACAAATGTCACTACAAATCTAGTTAACGTGGTAGCTCTATGAATGCTAAAGTGCCAGCAGGTGGAGATGAGCCACCAAGGTCACTGCCATTGTGTAGAGCATAATCTGTGTGGGAGAAAGCAGAGGGAAGCATCAGATGGATCTGAAAATAGAACCCCAAAAGAGCCAACAAATATTTACAGGAGCTCATGAACAACAAATTTGAGAAAACACTTGAAACTAAGAAAGGTTGTGTCCAATATAATAGTGGGTGAGTACAAGGACTCCCCTCACTAAGATATCAAGGGTCTGGAGCATCAGTGTCTCTATGAACGTCCCAGACAGACACACCAGGGCTCTCTTCTATGGTTAGATCATTTAGTGAGGAAAAATGCCAGGATGGAAATTAAAATTGAGCAAGTTAGAGACATAAAGATGAAAGAAAAAGAAGATTCAGATTTAAAAAAAGAGAAGAGAGAACAGAGCCAGGAAATCTCAGAAAGAAAGCTGCTCTATTTTTTAATAATATACGACAACATCAACAACAAACCAAAAGAGGGTATTTTAAGAAGTTCAAAAAGTTATTTTGTTCCAGATATTCCTTTAAAACTTCAAAAAGTTAATCTGTCAAAAGTGAGCAACAGAAATCAAAATCAAATCCCAAACCAAGCTATTAGGAGATGAATAAGAAAGAATAGAATAACATCCGTTTGGATCTGCAAGAAAGTTAGGCTGACCAAACAGATAAAATCTGTACCTACTATTTGAAACATGAAATAAGAGCATAAATTAGTTACAAAAATTCTGAATTGAAGTGATAGAACCCAATAAAGAATTAGAAATAAAATAAATAATCATTTCAGACTGTTAAGCTCATGGTTTTGTCAGATTATTAAAAAGAATACAAGAAGAAAGAAGTGCAAAAAATAAGACTGGTGGTGGAAAAAATAAAACAGAAGGTAGAAAGAAGAAGTATTTAAAAATCAGAAAAAAAATGAAGATATAAAAAAAATTCAAGAGAAAATAACAAATATTGGCAATAGGCAAAAAAAAAAAAAAAAAAAAAAAAAAAAAAAAAAAAAAAAAAAGAAACAAAAAGGATAACAGAAATCCCTGAATAATAAAATGAAAATGAAGAAATAGGGACGCCTGGGTGGCTCAGTTGGTTAAGCGACTGCCTTCGGCTCAGGTCATGATTCCGGAGACCCGGGATCGAGTCCCACATCGGGCTCCCTGCTCGGCGGGAGGCCTGCTTCTCCCTCTCTCACTCCCCCTTCTTGTGTCCCCTCTCTCGCTGTGTTTCTCGCTGTCAAATAAATAAAATTTAAAAAAAAAAAAGAAAAAAAAGAAAATGAAGACATATTAAAAATTACACTTCAAGAAAACTCAAATTAAAATAGATGAAAGTGAGGCACCTGGGTGGCTTAGTCTTTAAGTGTCTGCCTTTAGCTTAGGTCATGATCCTAGAGTCCTGGAATCAAGTCCACATTGGGCTTCCTGTTATGAGAAGCCTTCTTCTCCCTCTCTCACTCTCCTCTGCTTGTGTTCCCTCTCTAACTGTGTTTCTCTCTGTCAAATAAATAAAATCTTAAAAAAAAATAGATGAAAGTTTATATTGAATAAGCCCATTATGCACCTGATAACAACTGAGAATGGTCAATAAGACATATTGTTGTTCAATTATCAGACTTTAGGGATAAAAAAAAGAAGGTGCTTTGGACAGCTAGTCAGACAGAATAAGTCACTTTTAAGGGAAATTAGACCATCATCAGACTTTTAACAGAGATGTTCTATATTAGAATAAAATGGAGTAACATATTTAATATATTCAAAGAAAGAAATGTGAATGTTTTATATCCAGCTGAATAGACTTTCAGGTATAAACTGTACAATGCCTTATAAATATGTGTAATATTGTTTTAAAGAGATCTTCTTGAAGAATCTTCTATAAAGCAAGCTCAACACAATGAAGACGACTTCAGGCATGGATAAAATGACTAGTGATAAACAATATATAGTTACTTGAATAATTAAGATTAAATGAGGGCTAAGGAAAAGACACTGTCTAATGACTATATGCTTTGACAACTATACTATAATTACAAAAATATGAGAGAGAGGAAACTAAGACCAAAAAATGTAAGAAAGGTAACTGTTTCCAATAATTTTATTGATGAGAGTAATATTGGTATTTTTATTCTGGATTGTTGTGTAGATAACATGGGATGAGGTGGATGAGCACTTCACAGGATGCTCTGGCATTCTCTAGACCTTGATAAACAATTCTCTGTACTGAAAAGTAAAAATCCTATAGCTTAAATTTTAATGGGAAATGTCAGAATGAATAAATGAAGTATCTCGTTTAAAAAGCTTTTCCTATCTTCTAACTCTGTCCACTAAAAAGACATAGAAAATCACAAACCCAGTAACAATGAGGATTTCTCAGTGCACAGATTGTGATCCTGATACACTATTTCTTACTAAAAGAAACAAGGCATTTTTGGATAATGGCTGATTTGGAAAATGATCCTAAAATATCTTCTCATAGACAATAGCCAAGAAACTGCCCCAAAACTACTACCACTTGTCTAAAGGATTGGGCACTAACTTGAATAGGCTTACACTGGACAAAGAGGGGATAATTTGTGCTTCTAAAAAAGATAATACTCAGAATGCTTTGAACCCATCAAGTATGTTTAAATTCGTAATTCTATAATAATATGAAAAAAGTTAGCTTTTGAAGGATATTAAAAAATAAGTTCATTTTCTTGAAAACTGGTAAATAAAGGCATAGTAGCAGCCATTTACCCTTCCTTTCCTATATTTTCCTATATAAATCTGTGCTGATGGAGTGAAGTGTCTCTTCATAGAGTATTCCCGCTGTTAAAGTGAAGTGAAAAATCTGAAAATCACTATTTTTCAAACTTCAATGAATTAGTGGATTCATTAATAGACATTGAGTATCATCAAAAGAGGGATGAACAGATATTTTGTGCCTCAGGATGAAAGACCATACTACTATCTACAATCTTGATAACAATTGTTGAAATTGGGCTACGTGTACACAGAATAATGACCCTCAGAGATTTACCTTTTCTTTAGGTGAATTATTTAAAAACAATGCAAACATTATTTAAAATTTAAAAATTAAGAAATTATTTATTAACTGCTTTGAGAAAGAAAAGAGAAAGAGGAGAGAAAGCTGGAGCAGGAGGGGAACAGAGGTGGAAAAATAAGCCGACTCTGCACTGAGCACGGAGCCAGATTCTGGGCTCAAGCCTATGACCCTAAGATCATGAACTGAGCCAAAATCAGGAAGCATAACTGACTGAATGACCCAGGCTCCCCTAAAGATTCATCTTCTAGTTCCCAGAACATATGAATGTGTTACTTTTATATGGCAAAAGTGACTTTGTGGTTGCCAGTAAATTACGGATATTGAAAGAGGAAGGCAGAAATATGCTGAAAAGATAGAATGTTGTTGTCAGAGACAGAATGAAAGCCTGAAATTAGGATTATAAAGAATCACAATCTACCTCCCAAAGTGGAATGCCCTAGAGAAAAAAAGCTTCCAGGACAAACATAAATGGAAAGAATTTGAGATGACTAAACTAAGCCCTGCAAGTAATATTAAAGGGGATCCTGTAAGCAAGGAGAAAGCCCAAAAGTAACATAGACCAGAAAGGAATAGAGACAATATACAGAAACAGTGACTTTATAGTCATCTGTAATCTGTTTACAGATCATCTGTAAATTCATATCTTTCTTTATTTTTTTTTTAAGATTTTATTTACTTATCTGACAGAGAGAAACACAGCTAGAGAGGGAACACACGCAAGGGGAGTGAAAGAGGGAGAAGCAGGCTTCCCACTGGGCAGGGAGCCTGATGTGGGGCTCGATCCTGGGACTCCGGGATCATGACCTGAGCTGAAGGCAGATGCTTAATGGCTGAGCTACATAGGTGCCCCAAATTCATATCTTTCAATAGTTACTCTGAATGGGTTAAGTGCCCCAATCAAAAGACAGGGTATCAAATTGGATAGAAAAGCAAGACCTATTGATATGCTGTCTGCAAGAGACTCATTTTAGACCCCCAAACTCTTCCAGATTGAAGGTGAGGGGTTGGAAAATAATTTATCATGGTAATGGACATCAAAAGAAAGCTGGGATAGCAATCCTTATATCAGACAAACTAGATTTTAAGCCAAAGACTATAGTAAGAGGTGAGGAAGGAAACTATATCATAGTTAAAGGGTCTATCCAACAAGAAGATCTAACAATTGTAAATATTTATGCTCCTAATACAGGAGCAGCCAATTATATAAATCAATTAATAATAAAATTGAGGAGACACATTAATAATAATACAATAATAGTAGGGGACTTTAACACCCCACTCAGTGCAATGGACAGATCATCTAAGCAAAAGATCAACAAGGAAACAAGGACTTTATTTTTTTTCTTTTTTAAAAAAGATTTTATTTATTTACTTGACAGAGAGAGAGATCAGAAATACACAAATGGGCAGAGAAGCCGGCAAGAAAGAGGGGGAAAGCAGGGTCCCGGATGAGTAGAGAGCCCGATGCAGGACTTGATCCCAGGACCCTGAGATCATGACCTGAGCTGAAGGCAGAGGCTTAACCCTCTGAGCCACCCAGGCATGCTGGAAACAAGGACTTTAAATGACACAGTGGACCAATGGGACTTCACAGATATATTCAGAGCATTCCACCTAAAGCAACAGAGTACACATTCTTCTCAAGTGTACATAGAACATTCTTCAAAATAGATCACATACTGTATCACAAATTGAGTCTCAACAGGTGCCAAAAGATTGACATCATTCTGCATGTTTTCACACTACAATGCATTGAAATTTGAAATCAATCACAAGAGGAAATGTGGAAAGAACTCAAATACATGGAGGCTAAAGAGCATCCTACTACAGAATGAATGGGTCAACCAAGAAATTAAAGAAGAATTAACAAAATTCACGGAAACAAAAGAAAATGAAAACACAACTGTTCAAAACCTTTGGGATATAGAAAAGGCAGTCCTAAGAGGAAAGTATATAGTATAGTATTATAAGCCTTTCTCAAGAAACAAGAAAGATCTCAAATATGCAAACCAAACTTTTACACCTAAAGTAGCTGGAGAAAAGAATATCAAATAATCCTAAACTTAGCAGGATAAGAGAATTAATAAAGAGTAGAGCAGAAATCAATGAAATATGAACCTAAAGAACAGTAGAACAGATCAATGAAACTAGGAGTCTGTTCTTTGAAAGCATTAATAAGATTGATAATCACCTGACCAGACTTAATAAAAAGAAAAGAGAACCCAAGTAAATAAAATCATAAATGAAAGAGGAGAGATGACAACCAACACCGAAGAAATAGGAACAATTATAATATTATGAGCAACTATATGCAAATGAATTAGGCAATCTGGAAGAAATGGATGCATTCCTAGAAATGTATAAACTACCAAAACTGAAACAGGAAGAAATAGAAAAACTGAACAAACCCATAACCAGTAAGGAAATTGAAGCAGTAATCTTAAAATATCTCCCAACAAACAGAAGTCCAGGGCCAGATGGCTTCCCAGGGAATTCTACCAAACATTTAAAGAAAAATTAATACCTATTCTTCTGAAGCTGTTTCAAAAAACAGAAATGGAAGGAAATGTCCAAATTCTTTTTATAAGGCCAGTATTACCTGGATCCCCAAATCAGACAAAGACCCTACCAAACAGGAGAATTATAAACCAATAATGCTGATGAACATGGATGTAAAAATTCTCACCAAGATTCTAGCCAATAGGTTTCAACAGTACATTAGGATTATTCACCATGACCAAGTATGATTTATTCCTGAGCTGCAAGTGTGATTCAAAATCCCCAAATCAATTGATGTGATACACCACATAAATAAAAGAAAGGACAAGAACCATATGATCTTCTCAATAGATACAGAAAAAGCATTTGACAAAGTACAGCATCCTTTCTTGATTAAAATTTCACAGTGTAGGGAAAAGGGAGCATATCTCAATATCATAAAAGCTATCTATGAAAAGTCCACAGCAAATATCATTCTCAATGGAGAAAAACTGAGAGCTTTTCCCCTAAGGTCAGAAACATGGCAGGGCTATCCAGGATCACCACTGCTATTCAACATAGTACTAGAAGTCCCAGCCTCAGCAATCTGACAACAAAAAGAAAGAAAAAGCATCTGAATCAACAAACAAGTCAAGCTCTCATTCTTTGCAGAGGACATGATACTCTATGTGGAAAACCCAAAAGACTCCACCCAAGATTTCTAGAACTCACGCTAGAATTCAAGAAAGTGTCAGGATATAAAATCAATGCACAGAAACAAGTTCTATACATTTCTGTACGCTAACAATGAGACAGAAGAAAGAGAATTTGAGAATTCAATTCCATTTATAATTGCACCAAAATCCATAGCATACCCAGGAATAAACCTAACCAAAGAGGCAAAGTATCTGTATTGAGAAACTACAGAACACTCATGAAAGGCACAAAGAAAAGGAAAAACATGCCATGCTCATGGATTGGAAGAACGAATATTGTTAAAATGTCTATGCTACCTAGAGCAATCTGGATTCAATACAATCCCTATCAAAATACCATCGACGTTTTTCACAGAGCTGGAACAAATAATCCTAAAATTTGTATGGAACCAGAAAAGACCCTGAATCACCAGGGGAATGTTGAAAAAGAAAACCAAAGCTGAGGCATTGCAATGCCTGACTTCAAGCTGTAGTGCAAAGCTGTGATCATCACAACAGTATGGTACTGGCACAAAAACAGACACATAGATCAACAGAACAGAATAGAGAGCCCAGAAATGAACCCTAAATCTATGGCCAGCTAATCTTTGACAAAGCAGGAAAGAATATCCAGTGGGAAAAAGACAGTCTACTCAACAAGTGGTGTTGGGAAAATTGGACAACCACATGCAGAAGAATGCAACTGGACCATTTTCTTACACAAAAATAGACTCAAATTGGATGAAAGACCTAAATTTGAGACAGGAATCTATCAAAATCCTAGAGAACATGAACAGCAACTTCTTGTTAGCCACATCTCCAAAGGCAAGGGAAACAAAAGCAAAAATGAACTATTGGGAACTTATCAAGATAAAAAGCTTTTGCATGGCAAAGGAAATAGTTGATGAAACCAAAAGAAAACAGACAGAATGGGTGAAGATATTTTCATTATCAAACAAAGATAAATGCCTTATCAAATAAAGGACTAGTATCCAATATCTATTAAAGAACTTATCAGACTCAACACCCAAACAAATAATCTAATCAAGAAAAGGGCAGAAGACATGAACAGACATTTCTCCAAGGAAGACACACAAATGGACAACAGACACATGAAAAAAATGGTCAACATCACTTGGCATTAGGGAAATATGAATCAAAACCACAATGAGATACCTCCTCACACCTGTCAGAATAGATAAAATTAACAACTCTTTAAATGACAGATGTTGATGAGGAAGCAGAAAAAAGGGAACCCTCCTACAGTGTTGGTGGGAATGCAGGCTGGTGCAGCCACTCTGGAAAACAGTATGGAGGTTTCTCAAAAAATTGAAAATAGAGGTACCCTATAACCCAGCAAGAGTACTACTGGGTATTTGCCCCAAAGATACCCATGTAATGATCCGTAGGGGCATGTGCACCCCAATGTTTATATAGCAGCAATGTCCACAATAGCCAAACTACAGAGAGAGCCTCCATGTTCACTAACAGATGAATGGGTAAAGATGTGCTGTACACACACACACACACACACACACACACACACACACACACACATACAGTCGCACGTATACACACACATGCACACACAGTCACACGTATACACACACACACACACATACGACTCAGCTCTCATCCCCCCAAAAAAGAAATCTTGCCATTTGCAGTGACATGGATGGAATTAGAGGGTATTATGCTAAGTGAAATAAATCAATCAGAGGAAGACAATTATATGATTTCACTCATATGTGGAAGTTAAGAAATAAAATAGGATCATGGGGAAGGGAGGGAAAAATAGAATAAGACAAAATCAGAGAGGGAGACAAACCATAAGAGACTCTTAATCTCAGGAAGCAACCTGAGGGTTAGTGGAGGGGAGAGGGTGGGGAAATGAGGTAACTTAGTGATGGACATTAAGGAGGGCACATGGTATAATGATCACCGGGTATATATAAGACTAATGAATCACTTACCTCTACCTCTGAAACTAATATGTTAATTAATAGAATTTAAATTTAAAATTTTTTAACTTAAAAATATAAAAATAAATCACAATCATTGGTGCAGAATTTCTCTCTCAATCTGTGTTCCCTAAGAGAATGAAACTTTAAAACTCTCAGGTATCTGAAATAAGTGATGCATTACCTTTACTCCTGTGTATCTAGAATGGTATTAATCATGTAACATCCTTATAAGTTTTGAGAACATATTCTCTCAAATCATGCATAGCATTCTGTGACTTACATGAGGAAACTCTTTTGAGAAAGGCTGGATGCGTGGCCATGGGAATAATTATCTGAAGTAGAGGACAGGATTATTTTTTAAAAGTTCAGGGAACAGAGTGAACAGTGTATTGATATGATCATCTATAAGTATTTTGAATTCACTGAGAATTAAGACAAGAATAGCACTGGAGCTGAAATTATTGAAAAGGAGAGAGGTGACCCAGAGACAGATAACAACAACAATGAAAGGTAGAGAGGGTGGTGTGATTTCATGATGGGAATACAAAATGGGTTTTCAGGGAGAAGGGAAAGGAAATAAACAGAATGAAGCCACAAGGAGAAAGGAGGAGATCGAGCCTCCCCTCCTCTAGGCCCAGAGGCAGGAAAATGGTAGAAGGTAAGACAGCTAACACATAAGGGGCCTCAGGAAAGCAGGCTGTGGGAGAGTTGGGCCTTTAGACAGAGGGTGGATAAAATATTCAGAAAATAGAGGAAAGAGAGCATTTTGCTGGCAATGGACCCTGATTTCCAGAAAGCACAGTGGAGGGACCAAGAATTGAGGAGGGGTGGAAGAAAAAAGCCTTGTAAAGCAGATCCAGAGTCTTACAGGGGATTCCAGTGTGGGACATGCAGGCGAGCTGGCCATCAGCAGCCGGGGGACGGGGGAGTACTACACGGCGATAGAGGGCTTGGTAAGATTAGGCAGGTGGATCCAAGTTAATTAGTAAGGGCGAGTGCTGGGAAAGTGGAACAGGTGGGTTCCAGAGGTGCCCTCCCCCTGATTTCAAGAAGGCGTAGGTGGTCTTGGATCCAGTGCATATCGCTAGCCTATGTAACCAAAGTTTTAAATTTCGGAGCATCACACATCTCTTCAAGAATTTTACAAAAATGATGGATCATCTACTCAGAAAAATGTAGATAAACTTAAATCGTGAATAGAGTTTCAAGGTAGGGTCCAGACCTAAACACATCCGTACACATCCATACATCTGTCTCACCCATTCTTGCTTTACATCTGTGAATTCAAGTTAGGAAGGGATGATTTAGACTGCTTTTTTCTGTGACATGATGAAATGACATATGCTAGATTTAAAGGGAGAATGCTTTGTTATCCTTGCAGGGAAACTTATTTGCATTTGAATACAAACATGCTAAAGACAAGAGTTAATCCAAAGGCATTGTGTTGGGACAGGAGGACAGCTAGGCTGACAGATGAGGAGGGTCTCTTAAAATCCACCAGGGAGGCAGTGATCCACTTTGCTCCCACCAAGGAGCATCATTTAAGAGACACCTATGCAGGTGGGTGGTACTTTCTAAGAACCATATAAAGAGGCAGTAACAAACACAGGTCCCACCCTTGAGAAATGGAAAACTCAAGACCCTGGTGTCAGCCTGAATATGTACCTTCTAGTCTTGCCTCTGCCTCTCCATTAGTATCTTAGCTTGGTCACTTCATCTCTCTATGCTTTGGTTTTAAGAGCTGTAAAATGGGAATCATAGTATCCTCCTCCAAGAAATTCAGGGAAAGTGGTAATCTTGGAGATGTTAGTGTTAATTCCAATCAGGGTGGCTAATCCAAAAAGCACCTGTTTTCCTTCCTAAACCCCTTGGCTGAGCACACAAGAGCTGGGGATCAAAGCCTTTGGAAAGAGAGTCACAGAAAATCACTGGTCCCCCATTTTTCGCATTCAACTGAGGAGAGGAGATGAGGAAGGAGCTTCGCTTCTGTGTGGGAGACCCTCTAACTGAGCTTGACAATTTAGAAGATAAACTGTTCATGGACATCTAAGAGCCAGGAAAGCCAGTTCTCATGTTTTAAAGACCAGTGTTGATGTAGCAATTTGTGAAATGAACTGTTGTATATAAGTAAGAAATAGAGTAGTTCCTCGGAAGAGAGGAAACTAGGGTGAGGTATTTTGAAAATGCTAGCTTCTATTTCATTGAAATTAGACAGGCATTGTGTATTTTAAGAGATATTTGTATACTTTAGAATCCAAGCAAAAGAATCAAAATGCTTTTCCTAAAATGGAATGTGCAATTTATTCAGATCCTCAATTAATGTTTGGATTGCTTGGATTAAAAATTATAACATCTTGCATACTAATTTTGCCCTTTTAATATCAAATATCATATTTTAATTCTATAAATTCCAAACAGATGAAGAATTGAAGCTTCACTGGATATCTCACCTAATTTTAACTGCTATGATTGATAGTTGTTTTCTAATTCAGAAAAATACAGTTTGTATTTCTTCATAAGCATCAAGGTTGCAGAGGCCTTTTATTTGTCAGAATGATAAACTTTGTATGCAAAAGGTCACAAAGGAAGTAGCAAATTGGTGGATTGACATTTTCATCTAATTTAACACAAACATAATTGCAGGTATAAAAATATGAAATGGAAATAAATTAGAATTATGCTCCCGCCATTTTGTATTGTCTTTCCATGGGCTAGGGAAAAAAAAAAAACATTAAAAATTAATCCATTGACTTGAAAGCAGAAATATAATTGGGTTTGGAGGCTGTAAATGAGGAGCAAGGCTTTGAGACTTATCTGTACGTGTTTTTACTAACCTATCGAGATACAGATTTTCTGATTCTTGCGTGTTAGTTGATTTGGTATTATGAACACAACAATCCCAAACCTTTGTCTTCTTTTTCTGGATTTTTGTCTTTAATTGAATTTCTTTGCTTTTCAAAAGGCTCATACTTCACATAGATGGAGTTTATTGGCCTTTGGCTCCAACAATCTGTCATGTAGATTCCAGATCAACCTAGGAAATTTGTCATAGAGGGCAGAGGGGGATTGCTGCTGAATGCTTATCTCTTCTGTTGACATTTGAGCCTATTTTTAGCAGGGCAGGATTTTTATTTCAAGGTCAGAGATCATACATTTCCTCAAATCGAATTTTCAGAAAGCCAGAAAACTCAGTATTTAGTAAAGAAAAAATTATTAATTATGGATGGAATAATCCTACGAGGTAAATTATCCTTGTTTCAGAGCTGGACGTTCTTTAAATGTTAATAGTGAACTAGAAATGGCAAAGCTGAGGTTGTAACCTTGGTGTATTAGACTTGAATAATCAGCTAAGAAAATCTAATTAACTGTCTGGTAACTATTATCTAGCTTTTGTATCAGTCATTGTATAAACAAACCATCTATATTACATAGACATCATATAGTTTTTTCACATGGTTTCCATTTTATATTATATAGCCACACATATAGCCAGGATGAACCTTAAAAATTAACAACAACACAAAACATTTGAGGTGGAATTATTCAACATCAGCTAACTGGATTTAAAATGGAAGCCATGTAATTTCACCTCAAGGCTGTATTTTCTGGGCACTATTTTGATACTAGCTTGCACATAGCTGGGGACAGAACAGAGAAGAGATGGCAGAGTGGGGACAGACACCAGACACCAGTGGGAATGGGAAAAGCAGTGGAAGCAGCTCCACAGAGTAGCTCTGAGGAACACAGAGCACTCCACCTTTGCACTCACGTTTCACTGCCATGAAGGGAATCATGGCTGGAGGGACACAGTGTGATTAACATCTTGGGTTACACCTTGACACCTTGTTAAGCTGAATCAACTCTAGTCAACTTGGGACTTCACAGGAACATTGACTCATTTTGTTGTTAAATGCCTATGCTCTCTAGGAACTGCTTGGCTTCCCAGCAATAACTTTTGTACACCTTTCCCTGAAGATGATGTGCATGTAGGAGAGAGCTCTGCGAGGTCCCCTACATGGCCGCCTTGCTGTCTGGCACCAACTCGGGCTTGCTGACCGGGGGTAGCAGTGACCTCTTAGATGGCTGGCTCTGCCCACTATTGCAGAAAGGAAGACAACCTTCCCTCTTGTAATATTGCCTCATGGCTAACGTGCAGCCTCTCATGTCAGGCTGCCTGGACTCAAGTCCCAGCTCTGACCTAGTGTGACTGTGACTTCGAGCATGTTACATAAATACTATGTCAGTTCCTTATCTATAAAACAATGGGGGGGGCGGAATAACAGAACCTGCTTCTTAAGTTGTTATGAGAATTAATAAGATAATAAACGTAAATCCTTAAAGGGGTGTCTAATATATAATAAGCCCTCAAAATAGGTACCTGATTAATCTGTGCAAACTTTAGAATGTTCCTTCTAAAACTCACAATATCCTATACTTTGTCTGATAGCATGAAAATCTCATATCCTCTTAAGTAAATTCCAGATGCTATTTTCCAAAAAATATAAGAAATCTTGGCAAAATCCTAGTATCACTGTCAATAAAACACTTATTACCTCTCTGCTTCAAATATTGAATGTCTGTTGGAATTACCATAATTAAGATGAGTAAATGGTCCTCTGTATGACTTACCCTGAAATGGTGTGAACAACATAAGAACTGTGATTCTACAAGCCATATACACAACACTTGGGGACACACATTGGCTTTAAAAAAGTCATCCTTACATGTTTCACTTCCCACTATATCCCCGAAATTTCAATCATAATACTTTTAAGCTCCCACAATGTAGAAGAGCCATAGTCAAAGAGTTCATAATTTAGTTGGGAAGGAAAGGCATGCGTGAGTGACAAGCTAAATAATAATACAAGGCAACAGTTCAACAGATGTTAGATTTCAAGAAATATTTAGTGAGCATCTATTTGCAAGGCATAACTTATAGGAACTATGAAGACAATACAGAAAAACTAAATAGCAGAGTCTGTGCCCCAAGAACACAGACTGGTGAAGGATACAAACATGTATATGAATATTTCTAATTCAAGAGACATTCTGGGGAGCACAAAAATAGAAGCAACTGCTAAATGCAGTAGGAGCAGTAAGACTCTTGAGGACAAGAGAAGGGCGTGTCAAAGAGGCAGGAGTGTTCAGAGAAAGGAGAAAGAATGCAAGTAAGGGCACAGAAACAGGGACGCCTAGGGCAGAGTGGGATATCTCTATGAGAGAGAGGAATGGGGGGGGAAACATTAAAAATAGATTAAAGATAGTTAGAGCTGCATGTTGATGGCTGGCTGGATGCCGCAGGCTGAGGAGGACTGACATGATTCAGAATGAAGGAGGAAATCATTCAAGATTTTTAATAAGAACAAGGGCATAATCAGAATGTTTGTGGGAGTGTAGCTCAAGTTCAGGGTGTAGCAAAGAAGACTAAAATATGGGTCAGAACATTTGATTTCTGGCTTTCAACCCCGGGGGTCTCCCTTCTCTCTAAACCTCAGCCTGGGGTAATAATCCCCGCCTTCCTCCCAGGAAACATAAACTCGGAATGAAGATGGATATGGGGGCTATGAGGGTTACGTGGTGGTGGGAGAGACTGCGAGCAGAGGGACCCCCGAGGACCCTATTTACCAAATCCAAACAAGCTGTGAGAACCCAGGCTGAGCCAAGCAGAATAACATAGGATATCAGAAGACTAGGTTATTTTTTTATTACTATTCTCAGATAATTTATCCATGCATTGTGCTTTCGTATTTACTCAGTCTTAGAGTTTTCTGTTTGGAGGGTGTTAACATTACTTCAAGAATAGCGTGTTTGTATCACTTTCCACCATTTCCTCCTATCTTTGTGAGCAACTGTGATGGGAAAACAGGTATCATTTAAATAGTTTAATGCTTCAGTTCCTCTCCTGCATTTCATTAGAAATCAAATGAAGTATTTTCACTTGCTTAAAAATGAGAATCAGGGCACCCGGATGGCTCTGTCAGTTCTTTCAGCTCAGGTCATGGTCTCAGAGTCCTGGGACTGAGCCCTGTGGGCTCACTCAGCGGGGAGTCTGCTTCCCCTCACCTACCACCCCTGCCCACTCTTGCACAAACTCTCCCTCTCTAAAAAAAATAAATAAATCTTTTAAAAAATGAGAATATGATCAAATTGTATCATAGTGCGCAATACCATTATTTGATTTTTTATCCTGATCCTCTCTATACAGAAAAAATATATATATACATTTATGTAAAAATATATATGATACACATATATAAAATGTATATACATAAGCATAAACTATACATGCACTGGTGTTTTTATATTGTTTAAATTTTGAACTCAATTTCCTTGGACTCCCTTTCTATCAGTTGGGCATTGTCTACTTCCTATTAGGATGCAAAGAGGTCCTTCAGCACCTCTATTTTCTCTCTCCTTTTACAGATCCTAGGCCCTGCCACAGGCCTTTATTAATGGTCCTTTAGAGGGGAATCCATCTCTAGCGGAAAGCTCCGGATCTCACACACAATGCTGGTCTGTGCCTCTTGCATATGCTAACAAACAAGCCTTTTCTTCCCAGTGGAATCTATCACAGAAACATACATCTCCTAAGCATAAATAGGAAGCTGGCTTTATAAGCCGAGGCTGTAGATTTCTAGGTGCCTGTTTGTTTTATAGTAAGCCTATTCTTACTCTGAAAGACAAGGGCTTGTCCCGTACCACCTGATTAATTGTAGAACAGTCCACCAACCACAATATTAGACAGCCTGTCTCAGGGCTTCTAAGCATCCTGTAAAGAACATCTGAGCATGTCTTCTTCCACATCTTGGGGAAAAAAGAAATATTCAGGACTTATTTCACCTAAAATACATGCAAAAATAAAGGACTCCTCAGGCTTCCGACAACTTAAATCGACACAGGCTTTATGGCTTTGAAAACGTAGAATTTGAAAATATTAATAGATATCATCAGCAGAGACTCAGCCTTCAATTTCCAATCTCTGTACTTTATTGCAATGTAAACTGGCAGCAATTTATTACCATTTTATTGCTCAGATCATACAAGATGGCAGCTAATTATTGTGTGAGCTCCTTTGGTGTGGGGAGAGGAAGTCTAGCATACAAACCCCATACTTGTATCCCCACCCTTGACCACAGTCATTCCTTTATCTAGCTCCATTTAATCTCCCATCTGCACAAACACTCTCACACACAGGGATGCAGGCCTGAACACATACAGAAGCAAGTCAGAAATGGTACTTTCCTGGAGATTAGGAAAGGTGTTCTGAAGACCCCAACCCTCCATCCCTTCTCTGCAAGCAATAAAAACTTGGGCCAGGAGAGGTGAAGAGGTTTTCTAAATTTTAGTCCAAGAGGTTATATTGGTAAAGTTATGTCTCTCTGTCTCAGTTGTGTGATAGAGTGAGGAAAAAGTGTGTCTATACATGGAATGTGCCAATTACTACTTTCTTCAATTTATACTTTCTTTGTCAATATCAAACACAAAACTCATTATTTCAATTCTCAAACACTGATCATAATGTTTCTCATGAAACTTCTGATGGTCTTCAGAAATTGTTCCTATTCTCTAGACTCAGATACAGTATTATTGTTCCCTGTTTACTGAACACTCACTACTTGGTTGTCCCTTCAGACATTTTTCATAATTATTAAATATGGCTAGAAGAAACTTTGGTTCCTGATTGATGAAGATCAAGTGAAGTCTAGAGGTCTCCAATTTTAGACAGGATTTTACAGAAGATTATATTTTCCAACAGGACCCTCTTGACCAACCCCACCGGTATATAAACCTCTACCTGATTAAAACTCTGCTTATCTTCCAAGTCATATTTCAAGTCTCATTTATTCCCACAAGATCTCAGTAAAAACACAGAGATAATATCATTTTCTGAAAATTTATTACTTGGGTCACCATTTGGAACCTAATTCAATACTGTCTAATAGACTTAACTTGGCAGATACTTGTCTTTGGACCAAGATAGTAACTTTCCTGGAGAGGAATTGATTTATTATTTTTTCAGTGCACCAGAGAACCAAGAAAACTTCTCTATTCTCTTTCTCTCTCTCTCATATATATATATGAAATGGCTCAGGAAGAGTCAGACAAGTAATTGTTCCGACAATATCCATCCTACTCTTCCTTTTCAGTAATAAAACCCTTAAGTCCCTTAAGTAATAATTAGCCAGGCACATGGCTCCCTGGGTAGAGACTGTATTTCCCAGCCTTCCATACTTCTAGCTATGAAATCTGACTAATTTCTATCCAATTGGATTCTGGATAGAAATGGTGTCGAAAGCTGATAACAACTCCCCAAAGTATATCTTTGTCCTTATCTCTAGGATCTTGAATTGTTACCTTTATTCAGAAAAATAGTCTTTGTGGATGTGATTAAGAATTTTGAATTGGGGAGATTATCTTCGACTATCTGAATGAGCTGACACAAGCGTGTGATAAGATAGAAACAGGGGAAGATTTAATACACATAGAGGAGAAGGCAATGTGACAAACTTTTGCTGGACAATGTTTTGTTAGTGCCGAAGACATTAGGTGTATGACTTCATGGAATGAAGTGTGAACAACCATCTTAGCCAAAGCCAGAAATGGAGATGGGATTATCCAAGAAAAATCTGTAGAGGGCCCTGCTGTTAATAATGTGAATTTAGGTGGTAGACACAGGAGAGCCATAAGGTTTTAAAGACTCTTTTTTTGGGGGGGGGGTGGTTAAAGAATATTATACCAACAGAAATACTGCCATTTCAGGTTGAAATATTAGAAACTGAATGAAGCGTAAGAAGGCTATTGGACTTGATCCAATAAGCCATGGCCCGGGTAGAGAGACCATATGGTGATTTGTATGTATGAGACCCTTTACCAGTCATCCCCCCCAGAATTGGGTAGAGAAATCACCCTATGTGGTCTGGCCAATATGCTATCTTAACATAAATGAGATCTTATTCTATAAACATTTGTTATGTACATATATTATGTTGCTGAAATTTTACTAGCTTCTGGGAATACAGTGATAAATAGGTCAAGGTCTTTTCCTTATAAGAGCTTTCACTTTTTTTTTTTTTGAGCTTTCACTTTTGAGGCAGGAGATACACAAATTAAAATAAAAAATGATTCATCTTGAAATATTAGTTAACAGCTATTGATAAGGTGCCCTGGAGACCCATAGGTCAGAATGATTAAGGAAAGTGTTACTGAAATCATCATAGGGGAGGTAACAAAGTAATTGGCCTTTAAGAAATTAATAGTCTTTACTGGGTGGAGAAGAGCACTTCAGGAGAAGGGAACAGTATGGGCATTGAGTTGTAGAGGCAAAAGCATATGCTTATTCGGGACAGAGTATATCAGGGGAATACCTGTAGACCAGTACAACAGGGATATAAGGAAGTGGAAAGTGATGAAGAAAAAAACTCTAATGTAGTTCAGACTCCCAAGAGTCTGAATTTTGTCTTGTAGCTGCAATCTTTTCCACTGAATCCCCTTACAGATCATCTGGTACTGGCTATATTCGAGGTATGAAGTCATTTGCTGTCTTACCTATTCTAAAGAATATAAACCCAATAAGGGAAGAATCTATCGATTATTTTCTGTATCTTTATTGTATTTAGGACAGTGTGGTTAATATAATAGACAGTCAAGAATTAAGTACGTCAAATAATAGTGTTTCTTGGTTCTGGGTTATAGAGATAATGTCTTGATAATTCCCCTAGAATACCTATAATCTTAGCTCTTTATTCCAAGGAAAATAAGAAAAGTTTCAACTAATTAGTTCAAGATGGCATTGCAGGCAAAGGCCAAAGAGGAATGGGAGCCTTGTTTCAAAAATGCTGACCCACGATTAGAGCTATCAAGCACGCTGTCTTTTCATTGAGTCCTGAAAGAAATCTGAAGTTTCTAGTAGTTATAAAAATCCATCTCACTGAGTAAAAGAGTTATTATTATTTTTTTGCCTTACAAGGTTTACTGAGAAGAATAAGGTTACATATAACCATAACTAAACTTAAATGTGGTTTGGTGATACACATGCAGAAATAGCACTAACTCAACAATAGAACAATATCACTGCTGACTTTTACGTGATGCTGACAAAGGCAGTGGCTCACATCGGATGTTAGAACTGATGGCAGCAGAAGACGCTGAACGTGTAAGGCCTAGCACATTCCGAGGAAGATGGCTCTGTGCTGCAAGTGTGTTCCTTTGGAGGAAGTATTTTCAAGTTTCAGGTCACCCAGGTAATCAAGGTCTTAACTTGCCATTAAAGGGAAAAGAAATATAGCCAAATTAAGAACAATGAGGAATAAGTCATAAGGTGCTTCCTGGGTGACTGGATAACTCACCCCAAGCTATTCTTCAATAAAAGGCAGTTACATCTTCAAATCTTTGTCTATATGGTTCAGTCACCTCAATGACATGCTATTGGAGCCTTTCCTCTCCATCTCTTTCAGCATGTTTTTCCAGTTCTTGGCCAGTCATTCTAATGACAAAGAATAAAGAGAGCATCTGAGTTTTTAATTAAGATTTTTCCATTTCTAACTCAGTAATTATGACTGTTATTTTAATCTAATTATGACATCCTGGTAATAAGAGATTGACTTTACTCCTTCTTTCCTTTACCTATTTTCTTTCTTTCTTTCTTTCTTTCTTTCTTTCTTTCTTTCTTTCTTTCTTTCTTTCTTTCTTTCTTTCTTTCTTTCTTTCCTCCTCCATCCCTGTCTCTCTCTTTCTTTTTTTCTTAAACTTTTCATTAACAGATGTTCCAGCTGACCTTAAAACAATAATGGCAATATTTAGAGATGAAACAAGGAACAAAAAAAATAACACTATTTGCCTTTATTCTCATTTAATATCTAATTTTTGCCAGTAATAAATAAGGTTTGAACACTGCTTTCACAAATCATAGTTATGCTGGGTATGGCATATTATCTTCTTAAAATATCATATCAGCCACCATGAACTAGTCTCCCCCTCCCAATATCAGTGACAAACATCTTACTTTACTTCTCCATGGCACCAAAAAATGGTTGTCTGTTCCTTTCTGAAAATACTTTCTCTTTTGACTTCTTTTCTGTTCCTGGCCAAATCTTCATCTGGGGACTTGTCTTCTTCATCTAAGCTCTAAATGCTGCAGTTCTCAGAAACTGTTCTTTGACACTCTTCTTTAAGTAAAATAGAGGATCTCATTTTACTCTGAAGATATGGATTGTCATCATGTAGCATATATTTCTCAATTTTTATTTCTAGAGTGAGTTTTCTTTTAAACATGTACATGCAAGTTTTCTGTTTCTATGTTTCCTCACAACTGTCTCACAAATATTCTAATTTAAACTATCTGAGTCTAAATGTTTGAGTTTTGTCTCAAACAGTTCCACAGTTTCTTGTGTCCTTTAACAGCACCTTCTGCCCAGCTGCCCCTGACAGTGGAGGTGTGACCCCACTCCATCCAGCCCCTATGTGATCAAGCACCAAGTTCCCAATTTACAAAGACTTCGAAAACAATCAGAGGTTATTTTTCTCACTTAAAACTTCTGGATGGGGTGCCTGGGTGGCTCAGTTGGTTAAGCGACTGCCTTCGGCTCAGGTCATGATCCCGGAGACCCGGGATCAAATCCGACATCAGGCTCCCTGCTCCGTGGGAAGCCTGCTTCTCCCTCTCTCACTCCCCCTGCTTGTGTTCCCTCTCTCGCTGTGTTTCTCTATGTCAAATAAATAAAATCTTTAAAAAACAAAAACAAAAACAAACAACTTCTGGAGATGGGCACTGTTGGCATTGGATCAATGGCTTGACAGAATCCTTCATTCCTATTACCTCTTTGTTGCAAGATGGTTATCCATACAGTGAGTGTTAGAAGCAGGAATAAGAGGGAAATACAAAATATATAATATATAGTGTATAAAATGTATTTTTTAAAAGCAAAAATAAAAGAGAGTGACATCACTACTCTGCAACTTTTATCAGGAAAGCAAAAGCTTTCCCAGAACTTTCCTATAGCCTTCTGCTAGCAGTCTCCCAGCCGGAACTCATCGCACCCCTCCTTCCTTGCAACTACAAGGGGGCTACTGATAAGCAGTAAAGGAGAAGGTATGGTCAGCCAATCTCTCTATACATGGATGAGGAAGCAATGGAGCAGAGGTCAAGTTTGCCCTGAGGAACAGCCTGTTTGACGTTCCTGGTTGTAGATAACTTTCAGCTGTGCCGGATATTCTCTGTTTGCCTTCTAGATCCACCCTCCACCCTTCTCACTCTGCTCTCAGTCCTGAGAGTCTGACCATGGAGGTTTAGAGGGACAAGGAGAGGAGAACCAGCAAGATTTCTCGGGGCAGCAACAGAGTCTGACCTGGCTGCCTCCATGCCAGACCGAGGCTAACTCATTGCTATTCTCTGCTCCGGTTTCTGCCAGGCTGCCTTTCTTACAGCTGAGCCCTCTCTGGGTTTCCGTCGTGGCACATCTGTGCTTTCTGGCTCTGGTGCACTTAGCATCACTTGTTGCTTTCCCTTTCCAGTGCCCACACCTTTGTAAATAGCCCTTCCTTAAACCCTTCTCAGTCATCCCTATGAGTGCGCCATCTGTTTCCTGCCCGATCGAGTAATCAATACTGTAACATCACATTATTCATATTGTTAATGATAACACCACATCTCATACAGAATGAGATGAAAACTCTGGCTCAACATGGGTGTGGGAAAATGAACGGCTGATCTCCCTGCTGTTCGCCAGTGAGAGAAAATCTTTGAAATTCCCTTTCTTCCCACCAGATTCTTTGCAGCCACTGAATGGGTGCAAAATTCATCCTCCCAGTAATTTTTCTTCAGTTTTTCTTTTTCTTCAACCCAGCACCTTATCATATGGAAGAAGAAGAAAAACAAGCACCTTATCTCATCGGAGAAGAAGGAAAACAAGGGATTTAGCTTGATGTGGGAAGCCACAAGCTAGAAACCGTGGCTGACCCACTATTCCTTTCTCAAGAGCAAATAAATGTCTTGAATGCATGTGCATAGAGTGAGTATTCCTTTGGATGCACACACTTTTCAATATTTCTCAAGTTTTTATGACATTCCTCTCTTTCCTGTCTCTCCTAGTGGGTTTATCTCCAAAATTTGGTTTATTTCTTCTTCACATCCTTTAAGTGTCTCATGGTGGGAGGTGGAGGGAGTGGGGGAACAGAGGGTTGATCCTTATAGTCCAGATATGAATGTGCTAGAAATAGAGGAGACCAAGAATACTGATCCATTTGTGTAATAGTATTTTTTTCTACTCAGACTACCCCTGCCGGCTATTAATTAGATCTAGGTTTTCTGTTTCTTTGTTTTTCCCCACACTTAGTATATTATTGTTAATGTCTACATTTAAAAGGAATTAATAAAAAGTACACTTCTGGAAATTCAATGCCTCATCTTTTGGCTACTATCAGCCAGTCCCTCCTGTTTCTTAAATGCTCCTCCTTACCCAGCTAGAGTTTTAGACTGCAAGGTAAAAGTCTATACCCTTGGATTATCCCAGATAGAGTAGTAGATAAGGTGTTTTGTGGGGAGGAGGGAGGAATAAAATAATTCCTTGGGAATGACACAAATGCTATGATGAGAATTTTTAAAACATAAATATTATAAAAACTTTTCATAGTTTTTTTCTGCCCATGAATACCTAAATCATATTTCTTTAAGACATGAATTAATATGCTGATGAAAATTTTAGGATACAGTCTTGGCAATCACAATAATGAAATACATGAGACCAATTATACTGTAACATTCTTACAGTATCTGATATTTAATTTCAATAACTCATAGACACAAAAGTAGAAAAATTAATATACTGCTATGATAAAGCATAGCTTTTAAAGTGGAAAGGTCTTTAATAAGGTAGTTTAACTGTTATTTATGAATAAAGGAAGGTTAACTTTTTTTTTTAAGATTTTATTTATTGACTGAGTGAGAGTGAGAATGAAAGAGAATGAGCATGAGAGGGGGAAGGTCAGAGGGAGAAGCAGACACCCCGCTGAGCGGGGATCCTGATGTGGAACTCCATCCTGGGACTCCAGGATCATGACCTGAGCGGAAGGCAGTTGTTCCACGAACTGAGCCACCCAGGCACCCAAGGAGGGTTATCTTTGAATGTCTGTATCCCATGATCAAGAAAGAGTTGACTTTTCCATCCTATATCTCTCCTTATGATTTATTTGCCATTGAGTATGATAAATGAAGAAGGCTAGAACTTAACTTTGTGGAATTGGAAGAAGGGTTCAGGTATACCTAACCAGCCCTCTCATTTTATGGTGGGGAAGGCAGGACTGGGGAGGTCAGTGTCTTGACTCAGGTCATGCACTTTGCTAGGACCAAGACCTGGAAAAGTTTCATCCAAAGTCTAGTGCAAAGCTTGCTTATGTTAGCCATGCTTTGCCTATTGGATAAAATGCAGATTCCTAGGACCCACTGCCAGACCTCAGAGCTTCTAGGATAGCATCCAAAAATCTGTGGTGTTTAAAAACTTTCCTAGAACGAGTTCTCTCTACATTGACGTTTCAGAAGCAGTTTCTTCAGTCAGGGGTTCTTCTCCTCTGGTTTTATTTGCCATGTAGCTTAGGAATTGGGGTGGGGGTACAGAGAAGTCACTCCCTATGAAGCAAGGGAACAAAAGCCATAGAATGAACCCAGACCATCAAGCCACAGGATACATATTACTTCAAGATTTGGGAGAAATTTTACTTTTGTACTAAACATTACATACAAAGTGGTGGTGAAAGAAACATCTACACAACCTTTAAACCAAGATTTCCAAGAAATTTAGGGTTAAATTGCATAGCTTCACCTTCCAGCCAGAACACAATGTTTTAGTTGTTTCTGGCTAGAGGTGCTTTCAGTGTTTTTTACCTTGAATTTCTCAATCAGCAATTTCTCAGTCATTGTCATGGCATGATTTTTGTAGAGTTCTTCCTGCATCAAAACTGACTTAATTTTTTTATTTTAAGTGACTTACTCTTTTTATAAAACCTGATCTTAATAATCTTCTAATGTATGTGCTCTGATACCAATTCCCTGACTCCAGCTGAGTGTCCTGTGATTCAGTTCAATTCTGACACTACCCAAATTTAGTGCAGACCCTACAAATAAAGGAGCTAAATTTCACAAAACTTCAATGCCAGACACAAGCCCTGAGTTTCCATAATCACCTGCATTTCTGCCCAACCAGCTGCAAATTCAAGGCTTCTCATGAACCGCTCTGGTTTGATAATTCACTAGAACAACTCAGAGAACTCAGAAAAAGGCAATACTTATGATTATAGTTTCATTATAAAGGGTGCAACGCAGGAACAGCCATGAGGAAGGAGGTATATAGGCAAGGTCTAGATGAGGTGAGGTTTGAGAGCTTTGTCCTGGTGGAATTGGGACATGTTGTCTGCCCAGGACATCTACATGTTCACCGAACTGGAAACTGCCAAGGTTCACTGAAGGTGTTATTACTCAGTCATGATTGATGAAATCATTGGCTAGAAGATGAACTCAATCTTTAGCCCCTTTCTCCTTTTTAAAAGTTGGTGAAAGAAGCTTGGCAATCCTGGGTGCCTGGGTGGCTCAGTGGGTTAAAGCCTCTGCCTTCAGTTCAGGTCATGATCTCAGGGTCCTGGGATCAAGGCCTGCATCAGGCTCTCTGTTCAGCAGGGAGCCTGCTTCTTCCTCTCTCTCTGCCTGCCTCTCTGCCTACTTGTGATCTCTCTCTCTGTCAAATAAATAAATAAAATCTTTAAAAAAAAAAACAAAAAGTTGAGAATCCCAAACTTCAATCCTGTGGTTGCTTTGGTAACCAGCCTTCAACCTCAAGCTACCTCAGGCCCCTCTTATTAGCATATTCGGTACAGTTGAAAGGGGCTTCTTGTTATGAATGACAAAAGACACTCCTGTCACTCAGGAATTTCCAAAGGTTTTTTAAACTCTGTGCCAGGAACCAGGGACAAAGAACAACAACAACAACAACAACAACAAATATATATAATTTATATATCATATATGAATATAATATATAAATATATTAATATTAACATTAATCATTAAATATAATTTAATTAAACATAATCATGTCACAATGTGATAATTATGTTTTTTTTCTAATAAATCTTTAAGTATGAAAATATTTAAAATAACATTGTGCCTCTATGTCCTTTTTGGTTTTTAACAATGGTAGATGTATCCACTACACATGGGCAAATCCTGCTTTATCACATTGCCATAAATACTCGAAAGGAAAATTTATAGTTAAATTTTTTTTTGTTTTTTTTTTGTTTTTTAAGATTTTATTTATTTGACAGAGAGAAACATAGTCAGAGAGTGAACACAACTACGGGGAGTGAGAGACAGAGCAGCAGCTCCCCACTGCCCCCCAGGCCGACCCTGGAACTCCTGGACCAGGACCCCAAGCTGAAGGTAGACGCCCAACAACTGAGCCACCCAGGCACCTGAATGTATTTGTTTTAAGGTATTATTATCTCAATTTCTATGCCTCACCAGTATGGGGGTCCATCCTTTAATGAAATGTTGATTGTTTCAGATTGGGTTTAATTGTATTAGAGTTCTCCAGAGAAACAGAGGCTGAGAAGTGTCATAATCTATATAAGCCAGACTGTGTATCTATTTCTATCTATCTGTCTGTCTGTCTGTCTGTCTATCTATCTATCTATCCATCCATCAAGACTACCTATCTATAAGCAGGACACCAAAAAAAGCCAGTGGTGTAGTTCAAAAGGCTGAGAGTCAGAGAGAAAAGGTCTATTCCAGTACAAGTTTGAAGGCCTGAAAACCAGGGTGCAGAGAACAGAAGACTGATGCCCAGCTCAAGTAGCCAGGCAGAGAGACACAGAGAGAGAGAGAGAGAGAGAGAGAGAGTGAAAATCCTCCCTTCCTCCTCCTCTAAGTTTTAGCCATGCCCAGTTAATTAGATGATGACCCCCCACATTAGGAAGGACAATCCACTTTACTCAGGGTACGCATTCAAATGCTAATCTCTTCCAGGAACTCCCTCACAGGCACACCAGAAATCCAGCTAAATTGACATATAAAATTAACTATCACAAGAATCAAGGATCATTTTTTATAAGTTAGGATATCAATATTTCTTGAGGGGGATAATAACTAATCACTAAGATTTACACTCAAAGTCTGAAATTAAATGCCCAGCATGCCCACTAGCCTATGAGAGCTTTGAAAGTAGGGGCTATATTTTATTCTTACATCTCCAGAATCTAGGTGAATGGCTGGCACATATTGAATGTATACTTACTATATTTTCTGAAAATATATATCAGTCTATTAATTTAGAAACTCAATATAAACAATTACTTTATTCCGGTACTTGGATATGTAGCCAAATTAAAACTGTTAAAACAAAATGGTAATTGGTCCTCACACCTACAGCACTTAGCTCTTCAAAGGTTAATTGAATTAAACTGGAATAACTAAGTGTTGCACTTTAGATTTCAAATAATAATAATTATTGTTATTAGATCCACATTTGATATCAAATTAATAGATGTTTTGACATCTTAAATGATAATCACATTTTCAAATCTACCATTCAATAACCTGAACTGCTACTAGTGACCTGAAATATCAGAAAGACTTTTTTCCATTTTAGTTGCATTTGTTACATAATATTATCTTGTTTTGGGTATAGAGAACCATGGGTTCAAATATTTTACAACAAAATTGAAACCACCTTGTTGACCATGCAAAGGGATGTTCATATTTCAATTTAACTATTTGATTTTTCCAAGTATCTGTTTCTTCTAAAATTATTTTTGAAGAAACTTTTTGACGTAAACCAATTTATTACAGTCCTAAATGATCTCAAAACATATCTTAAATTGATTTATTGTTTGAAATGAAAACATAAATGGGATGGCAACACAATTTTAAATGGTAATGTTACTTTTGTTTTTTAGCTTGAATGACATGTGATATATAAGCAAAGAGCATAAGGTTAATATAAAATAATAACAGTATAAACCAAACCAATTTGAATTTTAGTTACTATTTATTGAGTGGTTACTATATGTGAGGTAGTGGCCTAAGAACCATATGTGCATTATCTCATTCTGACTACTCAACTATATAAATTATTTACCATTTGACCACCATTTGGCAAAATCTTGAAAAGCTTAGCAGCTTATCCAAGGTCACTCAGCCTTCAAACGATATAATCAGAAATATTAAATGGAATTTACAGGTTGAATAACCTCAGATAGAAGCACGGGCCTGAAGAAAAGGATGAAAAACATTTAAAATGATAATTATGTAGGTAAATTTAAGTGAATATTGACTATAAAATAACAGCATATAGTGAAGTTTTATATACATGGGATTAAAATGAACAATTATAATTTTAAATGTGGAAAGGAGATAAATGGAGTCAAAGTGTTTTCAGAGCTTTGTGCTGTCCAGAAAATTTAAAAATACACATTTATATGAATCTTCAAAAACCAAGCAGTGAGGCACCTATGGTGATGCAGATGGATGAATATCCAGCTCTTGTTTTAGCTCAGGTCATGATCTTGGGTTGTGGGGTTGAAACTTGTGTTGGGGTCTGTCCTCAGCACAGAGTCTGCTTGGGACTCTCTCCCTCTCTCTCTGGCCCTCCCCTCACTCTTTCTCTCTTTCAAATAAATAAATAAATCTTTAAAAAAGAAACAACCTAATAACCAAGCTCATGTGTTTTAATCTTATTGCAATTAAGAGAAGTATAAAAATAAATTCTGTAACTAGAAAGGTAATAGAGCAATGAAATTATCTTATTAAGGAAAAAACAGCATGTGAAACAAAAGTAAGACAAATAAGTGGTATATTTTATGCCAATATAGCCATCATTAAATATAAATATAAATTCACCCAATTGTCCAATTAGATGACAATGATAGTCAGATGAAATTAAAAACAAAACAAAACCTTTCCATTGCATACAAGAGGCACCTTGTAAGGCACCTTTTAAACAAAACAAAACCTTTCCATTGTTTACAAGAACACATCAAGGATGAGAAGAGAAGAATAAGAAGGTTATACCATGCAAAAATGAATCAAAAGAATGCTGCTACAGCTATACTAATATAAAAAGACAGACTTTCGGTCAATAAGTAGAAAAGGGAACACAGTATGTGATTTTTAAAAAAAAATTAAAAAGGAAGTGCACCTGGGTGGCTCAGTGGGTTAAAGCCTCTGCTGTCAGCTTAGGTCATGATCTCAGGGTCCTGGGATCGAGGCCCGTGTCGGACTCTCTGCTCCACAGGCAGCCTGTTTCCTCCTCTCTCTTTGTCTGCCTCTCTGCTTACTTGTGATCTCTCTCTGTCAAATAAATAAATAAAATCTTAAAAAAAAATTAAAGAGGAAATTATTAAAAAAAGAAAAAGAAGAAATTGTAATGCTTTAAAATTTATGTGCTACTATTAACATAATTCCAGAATACATTATAAAACTGCTGGCAGTAATACAACAAATTGGTAATGTGGCAGGATACAAAATCAATGCACAGAAATCAGTTGCGTTCTTATACACTAACAATGAAAATATAGAGAGGGAAATCAGAGAATCAATTCCATTTACTATAGCACCAAAAATCATTAGATACATAGGAATAAACCTAACCAAAGAAGTCAAGGATCTGTACTCGAGGAACTACAGAACACTCATGAAAGAAATTGAAGAAGACACAAAAAGATGGAAGAGCATTCCATGCTCATGGATCGGAAGAATATACATTGTCAAAATGTCTATACCGCCCAGAGCAATCTATATTTTCAATGCCATTCTGATCAAAATTCCACTAACATTCCTCAAAGCCTTGGAACAAACAATCCTAAAATTTATATGGAACCAAAAAGACCCTGAAATGCTAAGGAATTGCTGAAGAAGAAAAACAAAGCTGGGGGCATCTCGTTACCTGACTTCAGGCTTTATTACAAAGCTGTGATTACCAAGACAACATGGTACTGGCACAAAAACAAAGAAATAGACCAATGGAACAGAGTAGAGAGTTCAGATATGGACCCACAAATCTATGGTCAAATCATCTTTGACAAAGTAGGAAAAAAATATCCAGTGGAAAAAAGTCTCTTCAATAAATGGTGCTGGGAAACTTGGACAGCTACATAGAGAAAAATGAAACTAGACCATTCTCTTATACCACACACAAAGGCAAACTCAAAATGGATGAAAGACCTCAACGTGAGGCAGGAATTCATCAAAATCCTGGAAAAGAACATAGGCAGTAACCTCTCTGACATTGGTCACAGCAACTTCTTTTAAGACACGTCTCCAAAGGCAAAGGAGACAAAAGCGAAAATGAACTTCTGGGACTTCATCAAAATAAAAAGCTTCTGTACAGAAAAGGAAACAGTCAACAAAACAAAGAGGCAACCCACAGAATGGGAGAGGGTATTTGCAAATGACACTACAGACAAAGGGCTGATATCCAGGATCCATAAAGAACTACTCAAACTCAACATCCAAAAAGAAGATGAACACATCAAAAAATGGGCAAGAGACATGAAGAGGCACTTCTCCATAGAAGATATACAAACAGCT